>JAPMAF010000649.1:0-13486 GCA_026537445.1 Silvatares holzenthali | reverse complement strand
TCCAAAGGTGTCTCCCACGCGATGCTGCAAAGACCCTCATAAACGCACTAGTGGTGTCCCGCCTTGATTACTGTAATTTGCTAGCGTCCCTAAGAAACAACTGCACAGAGTTCAATCTGAATTCAACGCCGCAGCGCGATTATTATATAACGACGCAAAGCTCTGTCACATAACCCCTCTCTTAAAATAACTTCACTGGCTTCGATGTCGCGAGAGAATAGACTTTAAGCTATGCTTAATCATCTTTAAGGCACTTCAAGGAATGATCCACAATATATTCGTGGGCTCTGTATAATAGAAGACATAAGTGAAAGGAGATGTTCACAGAGGTCTGCTTCATCGGAGGCCAGGAATAGATTGATTAAACCTATTCGAGCAAATCTACCAAAAACCGTGACCGAGCTTCTTGTGTGGCTGGACCTGTACCGTGTAACCAACTACCACCGTTAATCAGACAAACAGACTGCCTTACTGAGTTTAGGAGACAACTGAAAACCATACTATTCTACAAGAGTTTTAATAGAGCGCCTTTGAGTTGAAACTATTTTGCTAAATGGCGCTATATAAATAAACGGATTTGATTTGATATGATGATTTTCTATTAAATAAATGTGGTTGCGGCAATGAAAACACAAAAAACATTTTATTAACTCTGCCTATCCCTTAAATGAATAACCGTGGTATTATGTATATGTATATTTGAATTGTATAGCCATGTCTACGTTGACCGCTTTATATTTTTGCGAGCCTTTAATATCTTGTAAAAATATTCGGGTTTTAACGAGGTGGAAAACAATATTGTATTATAAATACATATAATAATGCACGAACCAAGCACGCAGAAAAGGAATACGGTAAAGTAAATTATTTGATTCTTATCGAAAAATAACTAATGGACTAATAGGCCAAAACGCCATTATTACATACTTCCCATATTCCACGAAACTTCTGGAAAATTCCGGATTTTTTTCGGAAAGAAAATATATTTTCCAACAATCAATTTTCAAGAACTCCCTTCAAAGAAACTTAACTGCAAAGCAGTTTTCTTCCATCCTTTGATACACACTTCAGTTAAATTATATTGATTCGTTATCCTAACCAAAGTATATAGAATCACTAATGTAAATGAAAACACTAATCTTTAACTGGTCTTTAGGAACTGAAGATGTTCCTGAAGATGATCAGTTATAGCGAAACGCGTCGAACTCAATTAAAAGTATATGTGGTATATCGACAAAAAAATAAATGTATTAATATTAATTTCCGTACATCTATACGGATATATATCTCACGGTATATATTCGCTCTACATGTCCAAACCATCCCAAAACACTTTTCTTAATGTTGTCAATAATGTTCGCACTCTCTTTACATTCCCTCCTAATATCTGTATTCCTTACGTCATATAATGTTTACTGCACATTTTACTAAGAGATCCCATTTCAGCAGTATTTATTCTACTTTCTGCCATGCCCGAGCTTCACTTCCGCACATCAAAGCTGGCACCGATACTCCGTTATGCACTGCCATCCCCACTGTTAAATCTAACAAAAAAGTTATGAATAAATTAATTAGCTAAAGTAGAAAGTTGAGTAGATTATACGCGAGTATGTATACGAATTTATATGTATTATGGGTGGATTCATATTGGTGCTTTCTATAACTTCTAAGGGAAGTTAGACTGTTGGGAAGGATTAATTTATGGCGTTAACCCTTTCGACACCCGCGGGGAATTAGCGAACAAACTTTTCCGATAATTTCCGATAGTCAGCTGTAGTAACGACTGGCGGGTAGCGGAGTTCTACCTCTTCCATCCCTACTCCGCTGAATTATATGTGGTGAAGGAATCTTCAGATAATTCACTCTATACGCGTTCCAAAGATGGAGATGTTAGTTGCAAATGCATTCCCATCGGGGTGGAAAACGCAAGGCAAACTTACTCTGATCACTAATTTAATGCCTCAACGTTCTTGCATGTGCAATTGTATAGTACAGTAGTTACAGGCGGATAGTGGTGTCATGGTGTCTCATGTATAGTATAAAATAAAAAAAACTATGTCTGCATAGGATTGAGTGGCGTTCGATCCTCTCTGCCTACCCTTACGGCGAAACGTTGTGATGTACTATTGTATAACTTAATAACCAGATTTTCTTTCTCTCCTATTTTTTTATCTTATACTAGACATGAGACGCCATGACACCACCATCCGTCTGGGTCTGTAACACACAATATAATATTTACACACGTAAATTCTGTGTAGCAGTCGGAGGAGGGATTGAAAACCTGGTTATTCAGTTCTAGTCACGAGACATGAATAAATCCATTTTACGTAACTTACAAAACTGATCGGTGATATTGCTCCAGGGCGATACAACATCTACCATTCTTTTTCCACTCCTGAGTGGATAAATATTTTTAAATGCGTTATTTGCTGTTTATGATTTTTTAAATTTATTTTTTACACATGTGTTTAAAATCTGAATAGAAAAATGTATTTTTATGTACATTTTTTTTACTCTGGCGGGATTCGAACCCGCAATCTCCAGCGTTCCTCCAACGCTTTAGTCAACTGTATTTAACCACTCGACTACGAGACCGACAAATGTAGTTATTTCTTTTATTCTGCCGGGTTCATAAGAAATAATTTTAAATTGTATTTTTCGTCTTAGAGCAATACCATCGTTCAGTATCGCTCTCCACGGGAAATGTCTCATTTGTAGCATAATATTTGAAATAAAGCTTATTCCTTCGTTGATGAAAATTGTGACTTATTTTTAATGTGGAAATATTAACATCGCAAATGCCCGATCTCACTTTTATACTATCACGCATTTCACTTTATTATTATTACTTCATAAACAAATCCGACAAAAATAATCATTTCCCAGGATCACAGCTGGCCAGTTTTTTTAAGCTTAAATGCAGTTAAACTCATAAGTAAAATACCATAAGTTCGTACGAAATATGATAATTAAAGAACCAATTAAATGTCCACTAATTTAATTTAGTCCCATTCACTTTACGTCATCTCTCCGAATATACTGGCACTAAAGTCTTCCTCCGTGAATTGTCTGTTGTTAGGTACTATGTCTGTCAAACGAACCTTTTAGATTTTTTAATTAAATTGTTCGTGCGTAGTTCTGATATTACACCATCAAACATCCTTACAATACAGTGGGTATTGTATACTAAGTTTGGGTGTAGGATACGCTCTCTATTCTTATACAAAGTTCAATAAAATCCTTTTACTACATTTCACTATAGAGAGTGAAATCCTCTATAGTGTACGTACACACTCAACGTATGTATGTAGATGGATCACGTCACGCGCGCGGTAGGTCGGCGTGTGACGGCTAGGCGGATAGGGCGGATAAGGCCGTGATGGGTAGGGGCTGCTATTGATTCCGCCCGCCTGGTGTGGTAGCATTGACCTATGCGGCCGCCCATCGCGTGACTCACCGCCAGAACGGCATCGTTACACTGGACCCTGGCTTCTGGATTCGTAGACTCCTGGATGGGAACCGAATCGTTCAGACCTCTTCGATGACGCGATTCAGCCACTGAATCATTCTGTGCTCGGTTACTGTATCAGTTCATATAGTCGATTACTGAATCACTCTCACTTCGTACCGACAATGAGTTAGATTCCTCAAATCCTACAGTGTGATGGAGCATATTGATAAAGGTGGTGCCACACGATGCGTCAAACATTGTACCCAATTTTTTTATTCCACTACTTTTTATCAATATTTTTATATTATTCCTACATTTTATCGACGAAGAGTATGTTTCTTCATTATAAAAGTAGAGTTTTGGTGGAGTAAGAAATGGAGATATTGAAATTGCTGCCGTAATAACAATAATCGCCTTTTGTAAGTTACTTGAAAAATGAAATTGATAAATCCTTCGATTTGTGTCAAAGATTTAAACGCTGAATATTTGACAAAGTAAAAAATCCTCCATATATCTCGAATATTCAGCTCAATCCAAGAAGCGACAGCGGGGAAAAGATAAAATGTTGAATTTTAATTTATACCAGGATGTCAGTGCGGTCAAGTGCATTAATATCGACATACTGCACTGCATGAATCTAGAACCGACTAAAAGAGTGATGTCCAACAATCCAACAGGACCAAGAGTGTCAGCGCAAACTGAGGTGAATTGAAGTAATTCAAGGCTGTCGTTTATTAGGCCGAAGAAACATGCTGGTCGTGGAGGATCGGAGTAGATGGTACCGTATCTTGAAGGCAGCACTCCTTTTGCCTCCAGATCTGTGGAAGATACATTTTAATCATATTTCCCCGTTTATTTATGTGTATTATTCTCTCCTACGATATCTACTACTTGTGGACTAGACAAAATGCAGTATGAAACAATATTATAATAAATTGCTTCGTGGTAATTAATTGTAAACTGTCTGACATCTGTGAAAACCGCCACTTCCTACGTTCGCGGAATAACTCTGTAATATTAATTATAAAAATGAAAATGGTTTCAAGAACATCCATAAGTTTTTAATCGCCTATTTGTCGGGCTAATCTTTATCCCATTACTTTAATGTTTCGATCCCTTTTAAAAGTACTAACCTTTCCCAACAGTACTTCCTCCCCTTTCGCTACCCTTGACGCTGTATTACACCTCGCGCCTATATCTTACGTCCACCTTTATGTTTACTACACTACCAATACATATACATACTACAGTGTACACCGCCAATATAATGGTATATAGATTTCGGTTATTATGGTCACTTTGTCTTGTTTGTTTTCAAATTCAGTAAACGACGCTTTTTAGTTATTGATTATGCGAAATTGTTCAAAATAATATTACAGATTTACACATTTTTATTTATTTCACCATAGAATGGCAATGCAACTAATAGTAATGGATTCGTTCACAATTTCGTTTGACGCAGAATTGTTTTTATGCCGAGCAATATGTATTACTTCTCGGTAATAGTGTGCATGGAATCGGTAATAGTGTGGATTCATTTAAATGATACTCATTTTTATATTACTTCAATTAAAAATAAAGTGGTTCAAAAATCTCATAGTGATGATAACTGAAAAGTCTCATAGTGATACCTGAGCATAATAACAGCTGAGTGCAATACAATATCCATCGGACACGTTGCGCACCTACTTCCCTTCGTGCTGTATGGCTGTGTGGCTGTGTGCGGCACGAGTGTCTCCATCCATAATACATAACACAATACATCGCATAACACCCCTCGCCGGATGATCCAGCACGTTGTACTGGAACATTGCACGGACCATTTGTTTTGACATTTGCGTTGGGCCCATTCTTGTTTTGTATACAAATCGATATCGATACGGGCAATGTGACCGTAAAATCATTGGAAACGGATACAGTTTTACGTTTTCGCTACGTTTGGCATTCAAATTCATGTGCGAATTTTACGCTCAGCCGATTTGTTTCATCGCCATCGGAATTTTTCTCCTTTTGACAATTTCCCTTGAATGTGTATTATGTTCGGCATGTTTGTACGGGAATTTTCTCGCGAATAATAAAATGTGCGCTTCAGTAATAGCACCTCCAAGTTTATGATTAAAGATCGCGTTGTTTTAACATTTTCGGGAAAATAATATTTCATCACGCGACTTTTCTTACGTCTATTATTTATTTATTTATGTTGAATAATTTATTAAACTCTGTTTTCGTGAGAAAAAAACACCTCAAGAGCCCTGTACATTTTTTCCTAAATATTTTATTGACATTGATTTTATTTGGAGTATATTATTGTAAAAAACGTAGAGGTTCCGTCGATGAGTACTGGACACAACTGCAGCTGCAGCTGCTAAGACGTGTTATCTAGGGGTGTTAGCTTCAGTGATAGATATGTGCCCCCAAAAAATCCCAAAACTGTAGTCTTCATAGTTGAAGAAGACATGTGGCTGATGATTATTTTGGTGCTTAAATATGTTAAAATAAGCCGGAGATTTTTTTGTGCGCACTCGTAGAACACAAAAAACATTGGAAACACATGGAATTGAGACTGCAGATCTATCTACCATTCTCTAAAGTTTTCAACAATTCGAACCTATAATATCACTGTGTTCTTTTCTAGTTGTGTGTTAACTGTTAGATATGTTATGTGCACTCACCCTTGTGTTTAATTGCTTATTTTTCAGTGAATTATGAATCCGTCCCCCGAGGTCTGTGCTCTATTTATTTGAATACTCTACTCTTAATATTCGTGATGGCTGCGCGTAAGTCGTACGCCATATACACTGAAAAAATATTATTAATGTTGTTGTTTGGAATTCTGAGGATTTCTTATGGCCGTCTTGTTCATTATTTATTCCCACGAGAATCGTGCATTTCCTTCTAGCGCTAAATGCCATTAAACATTTTACGAATCGTATTTTTCTCCACTGCTTGGTTTTCACGAAAGTAAATTTAAAAAATATATATTTATTCCGAATTTAGGATAGGTTGACTATATGCCATATTTGTCATATCAGCGACTATATACCATATTTGGAAAACCTGACATGTATAATAAGCGGAGCATATAATGAAAATAAATCATAACTTTGTGAAATGTCTAACCACTCCTCGACTGCAAGGACACAGAAGTGTTGAGAGACTAAAGCTGCGGTGGATGGACGAAGTTATCAAGGATGCACCGACGCTAGACCTAAGAGGATGAAGAACGGTAGTCATGGAGTGAACGGAGTACTCAGCCAAAGCCCACTTAGGGCTGTCGAGCTTATGATTATGGTGATGGATTTAAGATAAAGTTGTGCAATCCTGCACATTGCATAGTAATTCATATAACAGCTTTAATGAATTATGGAAAATCAAGGGAAAACAGGTGAGTAAATATGCAAAAGAAGAACCGTAGAGCATTTGTGATCGACGTGAGCTCAGTCGACGATAACTGGTTATGACGATTTCAATACCACTGTCCAGTGCTCGCTAGTGAGGGGAGACTGATGACTATAGAACGGAGACATTGGAGACCACGTTATTGTACAAGCCCATCAATCTCGGTCGTCTTCTACCACCATGTGCTTCATCAGCGCTACGAACCCTCGGACCCCTCCAAAACATCACAGAAACGCTGCTGTACCGGCTGAGTTTGAACAATATTATATAATAATACGATAAACGTTGTTATATTGAACCCATAGTGTGATTGAGAACATCCACCGAAACGTTGTCCAAAGCTCGCAAGTATCAGGTAATTGCAGGAGCCGGAAAAGGAAAATGATACAGAGCCCTTAATTTAAAAACCGAACTTATCTTCATCCCCCTTTTCCGTTAACTCCATAATCCCGGTGTTTTAATGCCCAGTAACCTCGATCAAACCGTCGAATATTTTTTTTATACTCTAAATCCGTTATCGAAATTCTTATTCGAGAGAGAGTGCTCCGCGTCTCATTGGCTCAGATCGTGAGCTCCGATCTCATTTGCCGAACGACCAAAGTTAACAAGTTACTCAGCCGAGTGTCGTTCGGTCCCAGCCCCACGAATCAAGCGGTTACTTCGTTATCTAGTGCTGGAGCTGGCACTGGTACTGGTACTGGTGCTGGCAATGCTACCGGCGCTGGTTCCCTCGCGAGGGGAAACTGTTTACAAAACCTTTACATCGCTTTTAAAAGGGATATCTCTATAGAATGGAAATTTCAACATTTTTATACAATTATCGAAGTCTACGTTTATATTCGAAGGCAGAGCCCTGCGCAAATTTAATTTCTTGTTACATTTTTATTCATTTCAATTTTGATATTTTTTTATCTTATACTACGCATGAGTTACCATGACACCACCATCCGTCTGGGTCTGTAACATTCAGTGCAATTACACATGTAAACACTGTGTAGAAGTCGGAGGAGTGATTGAAAACCTGGTTATCTTATTATTATAGTCACGAAACATGGATAAAACCATTTCACGTAGCTTACAATACTGAACGGTGGTATTGCTCCAGGGCGATACAAAATCTACCATTATTTTCCAGTCCAGAGTAAATATATATTTTTAAATACATTTTTAGCTATTTTAAATTTTTTTTTTAAATATATTTTTACATATTTATTTAAAATCTGAATAGATAAATGCATTTTTAAACACATTTTTTTCACTTCCGCGGGATTCGAACACGCGACTCCCAGCGTTCCTCCAACGCTTTAGTCAAGTGTCTAACCAATCGACCACGAGGCCGACATATGGTCTTGAATTTAGGAGGTCGTGTGCCGTGATTACTTTATGATAGATTCAGTATTATATTATTATTGATTTGTGCAGCCCTGCCTAGACTTAATAAAATTCTGTTTATTTTCTTCGTCGTCTTAACCACTATTTATTTAATAAATTCAACGTGTTTCGACCATAGACTGACTATGTTAACGAATGCTTAAACAAGACCAGTCAATGGCCGAAACATCTTGAATTTTTTAATTAAATAGTGGTTAAGACGACGAAGAAAATTTTAATCTTATTGGAAAACCGCTAAGTAAAAAAGTGAAATATACTACCCAGAATTATTAAACAATAATATAAATGAATAATTATGATTACTGTGATATTAAATAAATCTCATAATAATTTCGGGTTTTGGACTTCTATGTAATGTACGCCACTGTGGACAAGGAAAAGTAATCATTACTGATTAAAAAGTGTAATCGATTACAAGTACCTACTGTAAATTCCATACCACATCGTTCGAAAGGTAGAGACACATTACGGTTTTCCGTTGTAACTCGTAGCTCGCCATCGCATCCATCGTACCTCGACTCTTTTTGATCAGTTTCCCGAAAATATTCTCTCTTGACTACGATTATTCATACCTATATAGCAAGTTCATAATATTTCATACTTTAATCTCACTACAGAGTGGCGCTTGTAGTCAATACAATGTGGGTTTGCTACGCATCCAAATATTGGCTGACATTATACCTTTCGTCTCTTTCTTTGTTTTCTCTTTTACGGTTATTATTCTCCTCGATTCCTTTAACCCATTTTTTAACCCCCGGTTTACGTCGTGAGAGAAGGTACGGTTTGGCTAAGCCTTTTACAGAATGTTATTACCCCGGTCCCTTGTTTCTTGCTCCCCGGCCCGCAGTCTCCGAGAATACCAAAATGAAGCGGTTTTCTGGATAAGGTTAACTTTACTGACATTCATAAATTATTGTTATTTATATCAGGCTGTATTCTCGGAAGCCTCGCGTCCCTCCCTCCGGCACCGCAACGACTCATTATTTTATTTTATTATTTATTCTTTTACCGTATTGTATTTTCAATTCAGTACGATCGGCGTATTTTTTTATTCTGTTTTAAATCTTTCGCCAGTTGCGGAAAAGGATGTTTTCATTGTAAACAAATCTGACATTGAGTACTTATTTTAATAGCTCAATTTGATCCGGTTATCCGTTAGACCAAATCAATATTTACAACCCTGAGTAGTTTGATACATTACATGTTATAATACATTTAAAATTCATTGGATCATTTATTTTTAATTTAATCTGTAACTGCAATAGCTGTATTATATACGAGTTCTAATTATTTCTTTACATTTCCTTACTATACTCTTTGGTAGTTCTTCATTCTTTAATATTTTCGTTGTCGACCTTGTAATTTAGCGATTAGGACATTTGACCACCGCGATAGAGGAGCGCTAGAGATCGCGGGTTCGAATAGATTTTCGATTTAGATTTTAAACAATATATACATACATACATAACATAACACCGTTTCCCGATAGGGGTAGGTAGAGAGAATGGAGCGTCATTCGTCTCTATCCTGACACACAATTATTGCTTCCTCCACGTTCATGCATCTCTTCATACACATCTCATATAAAAATATGTATTTAAAAAAGCAAAAAATACATTTAATAAAGTATATTCACTCTGGGCTGGAATAGAGCGGTAGATCTTGTATCGCCCTGGGCCAATACCACCGTATTCAGTATTGTACGCCACGTAAAATGGATTTATTCATTTTTTCGTGACTAGAACTGAATAACCAGTTTTCTTTCTCCTACTGCTACACAATATTTACATGTGCAATTGAACTGCATGTTACAGGCCCGGAAGGATGATGTTGTCGTGGTGTGTGATGTGTAGTAAAATATATAAAAGTTATTTTTTCAATAATTTCTCACCAAGTGTCCTATTGTACCTGAATTTGTATATTTACTTATGTTGCTCTCTTTTATTTTTGTTTTCTTTTTCTTATTATTTTTTCTTGCTTTTATTTGTTCTATTAATGTAATGTTCTTTATATTAGAAGACGAAACAACGCTGGCGGGATCTAAGCAAAAGAAATGTGAAATATGGGAAAATACCTGTAAAGATATCTGTACTTGAATATATATTTAAAAAAAAATATTGCAAAATACTTAAGAAGTAGTTAGTACAAACGTTTAGGTTTAATGGGAATGGAAACTTTGAAAATTTGTTTGCGTTATTGCTTTATTTATCAGACCATTTTCGTATTGTATACAAACTTTTCAGTTTGATAATTCATGTTATGATATACGTGTATGAACTCGTGTGTTGTACACGGATGATTTGGCTGTAAATCCGAAACTTTTGTTTACAGAACTAATGAATGCTGCGCGTATGTGTTTTATATGCCGAGTCGTTTGAGTATACAAAAACTTGCTACATTTACAATGCAAAATTCAGCCTCTCTCTCATGCACGCTCCACTTTTCGGTTAGTTGAAGTCAAAATAAATAACTTACTTTCAACATAATTTCGTTACATTAATTCTTACAACTCCACTAAACAAATGTTGTTCAAGAGCTTTTTTTCACGTGCATTTAAAATTTGTTTATATTTTCATGATATTTGTGTGTTGCTCCGCAACAGCAAATCACCAATACTTATTGTTAAAAATTTATTTTAATTCATTTTAATTGTTTTTTATTTATTACAGTTACAAAACAATAGACAAGACAATATAAACATAAAATAAAATTTGTAGATATTAATCAAATATATATTAAATGTATTCATGAATATAGCAACACAGCCATAAAAACGGTCAGGTCTCGATAACCACATTTAAAGTTAAACGAATTGATTATATGATAAATAAAAATAAAAATTCTATAACCACTAGGTATTATTTAATTAACTAATCCAACAAGTATACATCCGTAATTATCACCAGCAGATTGTGTTATGTTGTTAGATGGATAAATTAAATAATACCTAGTAATTATAGACAAAAAAGATAAAATATGTAATAGAATTTTATTAAAATATAATATACAAAACGAAATAGTAACCAAAGAAAAAAATAAAAAAGTTTTCGCTAAAGTTAATTTTTCTCTCCTCATTTTTGTTGAAGTATGATTTTCTCAACTGGAAATCCATACGATCGTTTACGTGTTTTATTCATTTTCACGTAATTGTTATCTATTCTGTTTGTGATATTTTTTCTTAATTATATACATTGTCGTGCCACGTATTTGCGTAATGTGTGTATCTATTTTCGCTCAGGTGCAATGGATCTCTCTTTTGCTTACATTTGTTTACCGAGTTAAATATTGTATGCTTCGGTATTCCGAGTATGCCGCTTTCACCATTCGTGTCATGTTTCTTCCATATTATTCGCACCGCTCACTTAACCCCTGAAATCCCCAGCGGCTGGTGTGAGGGGAGCGGCACGGCGCGGCGGTGGCTCACCGTAGCGCCTTCTCCGGCTTGTGAGGGGGCAGCCATAAAAGCTCGGCTCGAGTGGACCCCGAGGTTAAGTTTGGGCATTGATTGTGTTTCGGCTACACTACATCGATATATTTTTTCTTCAAATTGTACTCTACTCTCCGAGAGCTCTTATTGATATGTAAAATGTTTATGTATACAACATTGTACAAATGTGTGCGTGACGTGGCGTCACTGTATCCCTAGGAATTATGTGTTCCCGATTCTTGAATCGGGAACACGTAATTCCTTGATCCTAATCCCGATCCGAACAAAACAGACTGCGGAGTGGCTGGGCCAAAGGCCTGGAATGCTCTCCCAGCGTCAGTGCGAATCAGTCCGTCTGAGATGATTTTTAGAGGCCGATTAAAATCACACCTTTTTAAAATATCGTTCCCTGAAGTGTAACAAAAATTATGTGCAGCGCTCTTGAAATGATTTTCTCACGAAAACGACGCTATGTAAGTTATACATATTAATAATAATAATAATCTCGTCGTTTCCCGGTAGGGGTAGACAGAGAAGAACGAATGCCACTCTTTCTAAGACTTTTGGGTAGTCATGTCGTGTTGTGACATTTTGTTTGCCAACGTTTCAGACCACATTGTAGCTAGTCAGCTAAAATGTGGCTTCTAGTCATCTACAATGTACATCTTCAGATAGACACTGCAATGTGACCGGAAACGTTGGCAAACACAATACCACAACACGACATGACTACCCAAAATTCTTTGACTTGCTACTCTATCCTATCTTGACATACAGTTCTTGCCTCGCTCACGTTCATACATCTCATACATGCTCTGCGATTATTACGACTACAGAGAGAGCAATCTACCAATATTTAGTGGATGTTTTTCTTGGGCAGCCCCTGTATCTTATTCCTTCAACATTTGCATCGTAGATCTTCCGAAGTAACCTCTCTGTACCCATTATCTCTACATAACTAAAGCATCTTAATATATTTTTTCTTCATTTTATCAATTGGACCAGCACCCGCTCCGCATTCATTACTTATGTTTGTTTCTTACTCGATTGTGTATCGTTTTACCACAGATCCTTCTAAGAGATCTCATTTATTCCACTAATTTAATTTGTACATTTAAAATGTTTATGTACGTTTTCTTCAATTTTTCGATTTAATTATTTAGATTTGATCTTTCGTCGTCTTCTCTTAGCATAATATTCGCTAATATACATTTACATCTTTCAGTCTGTATAGAAAATATATTTATTACTGTTTGTCATTATCACGGCACCAAAAATTGATCCATATCTGGAGGTGTACTACATCCTACAAAGTATAGTGAAGAATGATTTCATTCCTCAATTTGATTCAATATTTAACGGGTCTAAAACATGAAAAAGCATTGAAATCTTATATTATATTTACCAAGGTTCTCATTTCACTACGCAATTATTTTTTAGTTGAATTTTTTTCTTATTTTTTGCAATGTTTTTTCCAATTTTACAATTAGGCATCATTTTTCACTTTTTTTAAATAGATGTATGCAACCCTGAACATAAGGTATATTAATATCTTATATTATTTCTATACTGTGCTGTAATTTGTTTGTATCGTAGAAATAAAAATAATTTTATGTACGAGCCAAGATTTTAACACCGATTTCTGCCTGCGGGTTAACTAGCGCACGTATCTTCTCAGCCGTGATGCCATTTGCTCCTTTTAATTACTAGTATTTTTTATTATTTTTTTGCGTTTTCCTATGATCTGAATATTGATTATGCGTGATTGTAGTATTTATATTTAAAATATTTTATATGCATGAACGTTTATATGT
>JAPMAF010000648.1:0-13492 GCA_026537445.1 Silvatares holzenthali | reverse complement strand
TTTTATTTCATTTCATTTCATTTTATTCGGAAAACATATAACTTCAATTTTAAGATTAGTATACATTGTGTAATTACAAGTATTGTTAAGTTTTTACCAGTATACGTTGTACGTATTCAGAAATGGCACTAAATGATTGGCAAAAAACGTGATATTGTTGGCATCAATGCCAAGGTTTTTTTTTGCCAATCGTTAAGTATCACGTATTACAATATCGACCAATATCTTCGTAGTTTGTTACATCTAATTTTATATTGCCAAGTCTGGTTGAATTTTTCACGGATGATTCACAGATCACTCCTGCATATTGAATTCGCTTACCACGGGCGATCGTAAACATATAATAAGTGGTCTTGTTAATATTAAATAATTGGCAGTTAGTAATCATATCGGTGTAAATCACACGAAAAGCTCCGGGCTGTTTTTCAATCGTGCCTTTTAGATTAGTTAACGATTTCGTTTTCTTTTAATTTGGTTCATTTGTAGCTATACCTCTCGGATTGTTTTATTGTTCAAGTGTAATTTTCAGGAAGGTGTACCGTAATGTATAACTCTTGATTGTTTTCTTTGTTGTTTATAATCTTATATAAGCGTTGTATACGCCTGGGGAGATCTTCAGCAAAGAAACCAAACTTTGTGAATTTTTCATGTCGGCATTTTATTTCGTAAAAAACGTGAATAATTTATTTTGCCCATACAATGAATTAACAATATGTTGCATTCAGATTAACATACAAATGTATATATTTGGCTGTATATGTATATGTTCACACTCATTTATTTGTTATTAATACATCTATTTTCTAATATATTTTTTCTTTATCTCTATCATATATATATTTTATAAAATTCAACTAGTTTCACTAATTCACTGACTATTTTCAAGTTTTTTTTTATAAACCCATCTTTTATTTAAATTACAGTCTTCTTTATAAGCTTTAGTTTGATGATAATTATATTCGAGTAATGCGTATTCAAGTCTCAGCTCGAACATGTTATCTCCGTTCCCACGATATAAACAGCTTACAGCTTTTTGTATGTTTCTATATGGTTGATTTTTCACTGAATGCTTTGTGATAATGCAATTTAAAAATAAACCTTTTTATTTTTACTTTGTCTAATACCACTTATTTATTTTAATGAGTTCGACTCGTTTCGAGTCCTTCACGGCTCATTATCAAGAACACGATGATGAGCTATGTGGAGTTCGAAGCGAACTCATTAAAATAAATAAGTGTTATTAGACAGACTAAAAATAATACTTTTTTTCGTGTTTTATAGGAAAGTAAAATTCTATTTATTTTATTTACGATGTTCTCTTGTTACTTTGTGATAGTTACGATTTTCCATTATGATTAAAAAAAGATTTTTCACTTTGTAATTTATCACTTTATCAAAAGAGTTGGCGACGCGTTTCGGTTTCAATCAAACCATTTTCAAGCACTAACTCTATTCTATTTATTTTCTGTCTCAATCACTATTTATTTCATAAATTCAACCGGCCATATTCACGAATGCCTTTGAAAAAATACAGATGAAAAAGTGAAATGTTTTAAACGATGTATATACATAGTCGTTTCGAATTTGCTAGCATATTGATTTCTTTGCTGAAGACATCTGTATCTGCACCGTATCGGGATATTCACTGTAGAATTAGTTTAGTTGTCTCTCACTGGCGCTCGTGCTCTGTGTTAAATGTTGTGCTTTCTGTTTTTTTTTCTTGTGGTGTTTTGTTACTCTTGCCACTGCATGTGTGGCTGCTCCGTGGTGCATGCGGGCCCCAGACGTGCAAGAAGCCGACGAGGACTACGATGGTGGGATGCCACCGCTGATGGGGGAGTTCGGTGACAGGGCGCACGTTAGGGAGCGCAAACCCTCCAGTGAGTATCGACATGACTCGACAAGTGGAAGAACCATCGTCTATAGAACATTCCATGTCCCCGTGTATCTTTATTATATTGTTAATAAAGCCTTATCTCTCCCTCTTTGAATTGATTCCCAACATAGGGATCGAACTGATGATCGATTATATTGTTCTCTTTTCTTTTTTGTTTGTTTTTTTTCTAGTACTTTCTTCTTTTATTTTAAAATAAAGTCATTTGCATAAGTAGAAACCCGCCGACAAGCAAAGTGCTTGGCGGGATCTAAGCGGGAAAAAGAAAAAAAAAGGAAAAGATTATAAAAAAGAACTGTAATTATATGTATAAAAAAATGTTTGTTCAATCTCGACGTTGAGAATCAATTCAAAGAACGATTGAAATGTTAAACGAGGAATTAGAGCAAGTTGAAGAATTCGTATACCTGGGAAGTATACCCACGAGGGATGGTAAAGGCTACAGTGATATTAAATGGCGCGTGATAGAAGGAAATAGAACGAACAGCGCACTGAACGCTGTTATATCAAACAAAATGCTATCTTAGAGTGGTCGTATGGCTGTGCATAACGGGGTATTGGTGCTGACTTTGTTGTACGAAAGTGGTGCTTGAACGTGGTGCTTGGAAGTGCTGCTCGTGGTAGAAAAGAAACGAAAGTAGAATAAATGATAATTTATTGTTTCGGATGTTACTTTGTGGCAAACCATTTTCATAAATTAATATTAAAATGTCTGTTTTTGTCACTAGTGGTAACTTATATTTTTTTACGGAGAATGTTCCTGAAGAAGCTCAGCTCAGTTAGTAAAACGCGTCGAACTCCGTTAAAAAATATAAGCGGTATAGAAATAGCGAAAACAAACATTTTAATATTAATTTGTGAGAATAAATTATGTTGAAATGAAATTTATTAGAAGATTGTGTGGTAAAGCAGTTTATGAGAGTAAGGAATACAGTTATAAGGAAAAATGTGGAAAAGGTGCGAGGGTTAGAGGCAAAATCAAGAAAAATGTCAAAAGATTAATGCGGAAGATGTTGATGTGTATGTAGAAGGCACGAAACATCTATGCCAATCATGGCGTGATCAGATCAGATCAATCGAATTTTAATCGATGGCCCTGTTTGCAATTAAAATAATCAGCGACCAAAACATGTAGAAACGTGCTACCATCAGACAGACTGCTATGTCTGAATGTTTTATAAATTCACCATATATAAACAAAAAAAATGCTCATAAAACAGTTCTTAACCTTTTTAAGAACTTGCCAATATCATTCGTTCCAGTCTCGACTGCAGTCAAACGTAATGTTCAACTCGTCATGAAAATGCTACCTGTATGAGCGTTATTAAATGTTGCTGGAGTTGGGAACATTGACATAACATTTAAACAAATATTGTATTTTTCACGGTTGTCCAAATTTGTAAGATGTATCAGTGCACAGCGAGTTATTTGTCAATATGCCACTTGTCTTTTGTGTACTATACATTGTTGGTTTAGTATAGTTTCGAGTTTCTCGAGAGCACGAATTAAATAATTTCTAATTTCTGATCGAATTTGATAGAACCGACTATCGTGATCTGCGCAAAAATGCTATACATTGTTGGTTTAGCATAGTTTCGAGTTTCTCGAGAGCACGAATTAAATAAGTTCTGATCGAATTTAATAGAACCGACTATCGTGATCAGCGTAAAAATGCTATACATTGTTGGTTTAGCATAGTTTCGAGAGCACGAATCAAATAATTTCTGATTGAATTTGATAGAACCCACTATCGTAATCAGCGCAAAAATGCATGAAAATTAGAATTTCTGAAATGATTACAAGCGTGATTTACATAGTTACATCAATACTGACTGGTGCCTTCTACATACACATCGTGAATCTTCCGCAATTAACATTCATTCTCTCGCATTTTTCTTAATTTTGTCAATAACGCTCATACCCTTTTCACATTCTTTCCTTATAAATGTATTCCTTACTCTGCCATGCATTGTTTTACCACACATTCTTCTAAGAGATCTTGTTTCAATCACATTTATTCTACTTTCGTTCCTCTTCTGCTATGTCCAAGCTCCACTTCCATACAACAAAGTTGGTATAAAAATATGTTTTTTATAAGAAGCATAATATCAAAATGAATAATTTTCTCCCAAAATACAATGCTGTCGCATATTTCCGAGGTTTGCAAGCAGAAAGACTACTTGACTGTCAAAATTGCAATATCATAGACAAATTCCCGATGTAGATAAAAAACAATTTGGCATAAGAAGTTATCATGGACACCTACAACCGACTTCACTTATTGTTTTAGTGTTGCACCATCGATTCACGTTTGCCTCGGTAACTTTGTGGTTCGCCATTGTTAATAAAATATTTTGTATAATTTTTTCTTCGTCTTGACCACCTTTATTTAAGAATAATAGACATGTTTCGATCACAATCGCTGACTATTTTCAAGATGCCAAAGTGTTTTTTAATTCCCTTTTTTCACAAACTTCAGATAAGAATTATTTAATGTCAAAAGTGTAACATTTTTTCCCGTAACAATTCTATACAGATTAATCAACCGCCATTTGCCTAGGCTACGTGGAGAATATCTAGAACGAATGCAAGTTAAAAGATGACAGTTGATTTTTTGGTGTGGTTCAGATATGTGCAAGTGAAGATTGATTGAATAAGCACGAATGCAATTAAGAGGGCTTCTGCACCATCGTAGGAGCTATTTCAATTGTAGAAAAGGTCTTAGATGAAGCTAGATGCATCTGTTCACGTTTTCGGTTTAATAAGTTAACATTTCTACGATGTTCTTGACTTTGAGATAGTTTTCTCATGTGCTTATTCGTAAGTTGTTCCGTGTTGTGTCTAACGCTGTATTTCTGCTTTTGCATGTCGCTAACACCGCTGTATTGGCACAGTTGTTGCAACCAAATGTGTGTATTTCTATGTTTCCCCTCCCGAATGTGTTTTATACGGAAGCGTAATGGCACTGTTTGGCGCGATGAGATGCTAATGCTGCGGAGTCTCGAATAAACGCGTGGGTGTCTCAATGCGAATCGCAGGCAAAAACAATATGGTAAACAATCGTTTATAAAAGATGCCTGACCGTTTAGATTTTTTAATGTTTCAATACAAAATTTGCAACCTGTTCATAAATCGCAAGTTTATGAGTATCCATGGTCACGATTCTTAATTATTTTGATTGGAATACAACAAAGTTTGCTTTGAGTATAGCATAAATAATATTTTTTATAACATCGTTTAGTCGCTGGAATGCAATGATACACGTGACGCTAGATTGGAGCTAAATTTCGTAGCGTATTCTAATTGTCCACCAATCTCCCGGATGCCACCATCTCTGAAGAGAAATGTGACTAGTTGATCAGATACATACCATCAACCGGAAGGTGAGAGGATATAACTACATTCCAAATGTTATACCCGTTAATGATAGACTACTACTTCATGAAGCTAGTATTCAAATACCCCTGGATACAGATCACTGCGATTAATAGAAAGAAGGACGAAAGTGACTCTCCGATTTCCTCAATCGAAACATGTAGTTAAGGGAACACAAAACCCCGACAGAAAACTGCAACAAAACTGACTCTAGACGTTTTGGCCTTTTCTCTAGGTGAGCTAACAGTCAGCTAGTTCGAGAGGGATTTCAAACTCAAACTGTGGCAAACTGTGGTTTTAATTGGGCTCTTGAACTGATCTTTAATTTTTGGTTACATCTCCACCATCTTTTGAAGACGAAGGAGGCCATATTCTAATATATCGGCCTTTGTATTTTACTATGATCCCGCCACATACACGCTCTGCGTCCAGAAACGAATCGTCTCCCTTACCAAAGCGCACGTCAATTTGAAATTGGTTGAGAGATAACAAGATGTACCATCAAATTCATGGCCCAATTGCGGAAGAATTGAAACTACGCTAGTTTCGCTGCTGTCAATCCATAGCTGCTCTGTTTTTTTTCATCTTAATATTGTCATCTTTAAATCGTTTGAACATCGGATCACAGATTGCTGAAGGATTACATCATCGATTAATTTCCTTTTGATATTTTACCTGTACCATCGATGTTCGCTTCGGAAATTACGCGCAATAAGTCGCTACTGGACCTCTCCTATTCGTATACATATTCCGATACCGCGTGGGATCGATTCGCAACCAGATATTATTAATAGTTTGTCTAACATCAAAGGTTCTAGAATGTTTAGCTTGACATTATGCAGTTTTCAACTCAAAAAGTGTCATTACGCCTCTTCGTGTTTACTGTGTTTCACTTAGCATTATCGCCGGTTGGGACATCTTAGATGTTACTGTTGTAGTAATTAAATTGTATCTCTCCCGCGGATCTTTTCACACCGATTGAGCTAACACTGTATTTTAACTGTATACTCATACCGAGTGATGTTATCTCGAGTTTTTTCCTTTAACCCTTTGCGGTCGGCATATTGTTTTGGTGATGCTACCAAACAGTCGATGATAAAAGTATATAATTTATTTTAATGATATGCAAATGATTATATAGCCTTTTATTTTAAAGAACCTGTTAATTTAAGAATCCATAGAATGTGATGGTCTCAATGTAACATTGAGCAGCAGTGGTTTTATATGTTGGATCTTATCGGTGATTATTTTGTAATAACTTATTTTAAAAAAATATATTTTTACTTTGTCTAATATCACTTCTTTATTTTAATGAGTTCGACGCTTCTCGAGCTCATTAAAATAAATAAGTGGTATTAGACAAAGTAAAAATATAACGTTTATTTTTTGACAGTGGTTTTATTGACGTGTATTTAAAATGTGATACACCATCATAGAAAACCACTACATTATGGCTTACTTGAAATCTTTGATACTGGTAATCATCGGCAAATTGAAGATCATGGTTACATCACCATAATAAAGATGGCAAATTTCAAAACTGCGTTTTGTTAAATACGTACCTATATTCTTATTTTTAAAGTATGTCAATTGAAAAAATAATCAGATAATAAAGGTGCGTGTTGCTTATCATGATGATGTCTACTGTATCATCATTGCATCATCATTTGTTGTCAAAAGGTTAACTATATTAATTTTTCCGACATATATGGGTAGTTACGTCGTGTTGTGACATTTTGTTTGCCTACGTTTCGACCCACATTGCAGTGTCCATCTTCAAGGCGAGTCTGTCTGTCTGAGTCAGGCAGACTTTACGCATAGATAGTCTCCCTGAAAATGGACGCTGCAATTTTGTCCTTTGAACATTGCAAACAAACTTTCACAATGCGACATAACCACCTAAAGTCTTTGACTTTCAAATCTTTTGGTTGTGAATGCCTACGCCACTTAGGTTATTTTCTATCTCCTGATCACAAAATAATGCATGTACACCCAGTTAAAGATATGCCGACTGCGAATGGGTAGAGCCTCCGTGACATCAGTTGGTAAATTTGCTATTTTATGATGCATAAATAACTCATTTGATGCCGTACTGGTCTAGGATCTCCCGCCAGCTCGTCTTGTAATATATTCAATTAGCACCTGTTCGTATGTGTGAGCTTTAGCACTGTGTTGTTTGTTGTGTGGTGTTGTGGCAGCTTGCAGCACGTACAGCATCACATCCATGGACGCACTTTGGGAGAACCATCCCAGGAGGCTGAGCGAGGCCGGACTGAGGAGGACCTCAGGTGAGATTCCCGTCATCCTTGTGAATGTCAGCTACCTCCGCTGCTAACCGAACATACTTCATCTGCTACTATTTTCATTTCATTCCTACATTTATGCTACGTTACAAGAGATCTTAATCTTCTATGCCTCTCTTCTTCTTTTGACTGTCTGTACTCTCTCTGCCTATCGTTCTTTCCTGATATTGTCCCGTTGTTTATTTCAAACGATTCTTGTGACCGTTCAGATCACAGCGTCGTGCTGACAGAAGACACAGACAGCTTCATCATCGGGGACAGAGTTTGGGTCGGTGGTAGCAAACCAGGACAGATCGCCTATATTGGAGACACACAATTCGCACCCGGAGAATGGGCCGGCGTGGTCTTGGACGAACCTATCGGTGGGTATTTTTGTTTATTCATTCTTCATCAACATCTGTTAGACACTTCGCTTTAAATTAAATTAGAACTTAATCGTTCAGTGTCCGAATGAAGGGCAAACAATTAAACTAGGGAATCAATTGTGCTACTGAGGTGCCACAGGGCAGAGTTATAGGCCTCTACCTATTTGTATAACACATAGATTTGTTCTGAATTAAACGAGTTACATAATTCGAATGAAACTGAATAAATTAATGATAGAGCAACACACGGATAGTGATAATTTTATTTATTTATTACACAAAAAGATTATATGAATCATCACTAAGGAAATACAATAGACATCAATCACATGCACTAAGAACATTACTGTTGAAAGATAGCGAAATTACAAGATAATAGATTGATGGATTTCAAAGGAAATTTTCCAATTATTGTGATGAGTTGAGCTCTTAAAATATACGAAAAGTTCTCCACTTAAAATATAGATAATGAGTATTGGCAATTTAGCAAGGGTATTGGTAAAGTAGGTATTTTGTGCGAATGGATATAGAAGAATGAAACAGGGAAGAATATCACGTGACTTTAAAAGGTATCTTAGAAAATAGAAAACGATAAATTGTTGCACAATTGATGTAATGTCCTGTTGATGACAATTCTCTGCAAGTTGATTAGTTAAGTTATCTGTATACAAATTAAGTAGGGTTGTTAAATTTTGTTTGTAGGCAAGAATGATGGCTCCGTAGCTGGCGTGCGCTACTTCCAATGTGAGTCCCGTCGCGGTGTGTTCTCGCGGCTGACGAGGCTAACTCACGAGCCACTAGATCTACCATCCCCCTCCTCGCCGGCCAGCGAGTTGGGTAATAGTGCAGGGTCTACCTCGAACGGAGGGAGTAGGCCACCCTCGGGACTGCGGGCCCCCGCTAGCCCGGCACCGCGCACTCCAGCTTCACCCGGACCGAAGACACCGGTGTCACCCGGTCCTCGGGCGTCTTCTGTGCGGCCCAGACGATCCGTGTCGCCAAACGGCAGCTTGAGAAGTGTTGGCAGCAGAATGAGTCAGTACATTAATCGTTCGCATATTTTTCAGACTGGTAAAATTATGAAAGTGCACAATTGATCATTCAAAGTTGTTTTCTTGCGCTATTCTATAAAAAAATCAAAGTGCATAATATCAACAATGCTCGTCATGAAATGCTAGGTAGTGAAAACGACTTGACAACAAAATAAAAATGCTAAGGTGTGCAGATGTCATAGGATAATAAAGTAACTAAACCAGACTGATAAAATAAGATATGCTATAAGAAGTGATCAGCCACCAGCGAAATATTAAGCTAATTTTGTGAAAGAACTAATAAATTATGAAATCGATCATGAGGTGACCGTAAGAGTTTGTATTCATTTAGAGCCTACCTGTACTTAGTACACTGACAAATAAATGGAAATAGGTTAAGTTTTTTTTTAAAAAACTTTTGCTTCTTAGAGTCCACATATTGCACCGCAACACAATGTACAATAGTGCCACTTTCATGAATTTGCCAACTTGAAAATTGTAATTTTCATTTACTTCAATTTGAACATCTATAAATGTGTTATAACTCTTGCCAGGCACATCTACGGTAGCAGCTGAATTGCGCCTGGGAGAACGTGTTATTGTGTCTTCCAGTCAGGGTAGTAAGGCTGGTACTCTCAGGTTCATGGGCCCCACAGATTTCGCCCAAGGACAATGGTGCGGAGTGGAGTTGGATGATCCCATAGGAAAGAATGATGGATCAGTAGAAGGAAAAAGGTTTGTCAATTACATTATTCTCTCGATATTTACTTATTTTTGCAACAAAGAACAGTAACTATTGGTAACAGGTATTTAATTATTTTGCATCAAAAAGTTGTTGGATATATTCTATATTCTGAGTGGCGTATTCCAGATACTTCGAGTGCGGTCCCCGCTTCGGCCTGTTCGCTCCGCTGTCCAAGGTGTCCCGCTCGCCCTCCAACCGCAAGCCGGGGTCCTGCGCAGTCCACGGGTCGCGTGCCTCCCCGCCGGACTCCGCGGCCACCTCGGTGGTCTCCTCGGTAGCCCCGGGCCGACCGCGCCTGGGGGTCACCTCGCTGGGGGGCCTGGCTCAGGTAGGCTAGCCGTGGCCCAGCCCCTGGTGCCTGGCCCCGCCCCGGCACTACCACGCCGCCTGCGTGTCGCCCGACATGTTCGACAAGTCCATCATCGTCATCTCAAACATGTATTGAATCGCTTCGCTCTACACGATTTTACTGAATGAAAGTGGACAGATTTTTTTATAGCCGAACTTTTTTTAGCTCTCCTTATTAGGCTGGCTATCGAGGTTCCATTGCTGATGTGGAGATTCTTCATTAGCTTCTGAAGTACAGTATTCTTCATGAGTGATTATTCCTCTAGCTCATCTGATGAGCTATCCCATCTCATAGTATATTGCAGTATGAAAGGTATCAAGGTCTGTAGTTCCTATGGCAGCGTTCATCCCTTCATTCGCTAGTCTGGAACACTGCACACTATTATTGTGTATTCACTTCAAAATAAAACGAAATGCACCTTCATATATGATTATTACATTTTTCTCATATGTTTCTCTTTGTTATAAAATATATCTGGAAAACTGGAGAGAATGCACAAATAACAACATAAAAAAATTAAAAATCAGATACTTTCAATTCAACCAGTTATTCATGAGACAGCCATCCTAGTCCATAACTAGTTTTTATGCTGAGCACAAATGTCATTACAAGTATGTTTCAGATTTTTTTCATATGTACCACATCATCTTAATATTAGCAATTTGCCTGTATGAAAAATTGTAATATAAAATCTGTCCACTCTCGCTGACAAGTATACAATTAGAATAGAATCTTTAGTACCTGCACTTCTTAATAAATTGTCTCAATGGCCATTAGCTCTGTTTATTTAATTTCATTACATTGTACATTCATTTATTTCGTTTGTAGCTGTGTATTCATTACATATTCAGCGCAAATGGTCATGTACGGTTATTCCTTACAGGTGATAGCTTAAACAAACCAATGTAGAATCTGCATGTCTGTTTGTAGTACTCTGTTTCAGGTTTTGGCATGTTTTCCTTGTGAAATTTGCATCTTAATCAAATGTTTTGTCGCATGTCATCTCTGCCGTTTTGTTTACAGATATCGAGAATGCCTATCACTTGAAAATTGTTTTAACTATAAATCATCAAAATGTCTTCGATTCGTTTACTTCAAATGATACTATGCAAATTTTACAAACATTAAATTTGTCGCTTTATGAGTCCATTTCGGCTTCATATTGCACTTCCTACACATTTTTCGCTTTTGTAGTTCGCACAATTTTATACCTATTGAAACTCTATGCAATATCAGGTTTTTATTGCTCAAAGCACATTAAGACATGTAATAAAATGTAAAGAAATATATAAACATGTGTTTTTCTGTTTTCTGTATTATTGTGCATGTAAATACACATTCCGCCTTGCTTTTACATTTGATTTCAGCATATTTGCTAATTTTTACATGCCCCATAACTTCCAACGTCTTCAGTGTTTATTTTTCAGCCTAATAAATTCACTCTTGTGTGGGATTTTTGTATGGAACTAACTCGCATTTCAATACGTTTTTATAATTAATTCATTCTATATGTTGACTTTATTAACACATGTTTTTGATTGAGAATGTTTTTTGAAACTGTCTTTTACGATGGCAGCTTATTTGTACTTGTGTTGGTTCATATTGAGTACATTTCATTTTCCACACAGTGCAATTTCATAATCATTTCTAGGAATATTGTGTGACTGTTTAAATGGTAATTAAAACCATCTTTGTTTGATGATCAAATAATACCAAATTTATTTATTTATGTAAAGCATTGTTTTCAATCTATTAATGAACAAAAACTTTTCAGAAATAGCTCCACTTTTTCCTACCATTTGTGCTTGTCTAATACGATGATTCACCCAACTTTAAGATTACGTCGATCTAATGAATTGTCTGACATATTAAAGATCTTATGGGTTATGTACAAGAATATTGTCTTAGGTCAATAGGAACAAACCTATACTACTACAGTATTAAGATTTTTCATCCTAATGATTTGTTGCTAGGATTAATGAACTGAGTAACGATATTCTATAGTGATATCCCAGAGTATCTAAAAGAACTAGAAGACAGAGTTGAGAAGATCATACTAATAACTAGAATTTGTGATGATTAAAGAAGACTTTCTTAATTATCTTCTTGTTCTTTAACACAACAACTGTACTTATTTTATAAAAATCAGTATGTTTCAGTCATGAACTGACACAATAGTTTTATAATAAAATAGTCTTGTGGTATTGTAAGCCACGTGAAATGGATTTATCCATGTTTTGTGACTAGAACTGAATAACCAGGTTTTCAATCTCTCCTCTGCTACATAGCATTTACATGTGCAATTGTGCAGTATGTTATAGGACCCAGACGGCGTCATGGTGTCTCATGTGTAGTATGAGTAAAAAAAAAGTCATTATGTCTGAAACTTGTCGATTTTTATAAAATAAATACAGTGGTTGTAATAAAAAAAAGTAAAAAAAGTGTATCAACAATGGAGAACCACAAAGTTGCCGTAGAAAAAGTGGAAGACTTTCTTTCTTCAGCAAATTACTTCACCATATTTTAGAACTCATTCTCATTCAATACATTGCTTGCTCACAACTTTTCTAACATCTGCATGCTGTGAATATATCACGGAGTAAAACTGTAGAGAGAAGCTTTTGGAGTACTTTCGATAAGGAATCTCATCGTGTCGGACGATACCCGGGCAGGGTGGTAAGACTGAGTTAACAAAAAAAAGAAATATATTACAAAAAAATACTTAAAAACGATAAATTTAACTAGTTTTAAAAACACTAATGAAATGTGACATTCCGACTATAATATTCTCATGTTTTACCATTTATTAATTATAATAATTACAGAAATTTCGAGAATAATAATGATTGTATTATATTTATTTATTGTTGACATATTATTTAACTTATTCCAGTGATTAATTTTAATTTTATATGTAATACATATATTTTTCGATTTGACTAACTGCTAATTTTTACTAAGTGTATAGATAAATCTTTTATGGGGTTATTGTATTTTTATTAAGTAACGAACAAACAATTTTCATAGTGCCTTAATTTCAGAACATGATCTAATATAACAATGACTTATACTTGGAGATATTCATAAACGAAATGTTGCATTTTAGTATCGATAATTGTTATTTCAATGCTACACTAGGACATTTTAAAATCAAGCGCTGTAATACAATATGATTTTTATTGCTTTATCTTTTTGTAACAATAGGTATGGGAATGTATTGAATCTATTATAATATTATCCCAAGACAATTTCAAAATGGTTACAAACATAATCTATTTAGAGATCATGTCTGTTGCCTCATTCAATACAAGTCCCAAGTCTTGATGGAAGTCTCAATTGAATCTATCTTCTAGACTCTAAATTCGATTTGTTCGGTGGTAACTTTGTGATAGGAGACTTCCATATTTATTGATTGTCAATTATTTAGAAA
>JAPMAF010000647.1:0-13494 GCA_026537445.1 Silvatares holzenthali | reverse complement strand
TATATATAATTTCTCAGTGAAACGCCAGCCACGTTACGTATTTTGCAATTATTTTTTAGTGTTTTTTTTTTATCATTATATATTATAAAATTGGTAAAGCTTAACGCATTTGTTGAATATTTTAATTCTTAAATTATTACTTTTGGTGGTTGTTACCCTTAGGTGTTTATAAATCAAAATGCTTAAGATGTAATATTATATTACATTTGTAGGTTAACTAACGCTAATTAATGTTGTTTATAATATGTAAGAAGATATCTTATATGGTTCTTCATAATCATTTCATAAACGCTGGCAGGTATTCATCAGAATTACTCTTTGACAAGAACTGTCGAAAGGATTAGATTATTAAATTACACTCATTATACTCTTGTATACATATACATACTATATATACAAGTTAGAAAAATGTATGGTTTTGTTTGATTTTCGGATTTCAAGAAATCGACTGTTTATGAGCTATTTTAAATTATTATCGTATTGTTCATCTTACAAACATACATGAAATTAAACTTCCAAACCAAATTCAAATCAAACTTACAAACATACAAAAAATCAAGTTTGCCCACATGCGTCTGATCAATGCCATTAAAAAATTAGCATCTGCATTTTTTTGAATTTACCTAGAGTTGTCCTCTCAAGTAAACTCGAATCTAGATGTATTGTTTTATTCTCTATTTTCTCTCAAATAACTGCCTCCAGGATATAACATTAAATATGTTTAGAATTGTTTTTTTTTCCTTTTTTTTATCATTAGTATTTCGATTCGCACAATCGTTTTATAATCTTTCATCTTAAATTTATATACTTATCATCAGTATATTGTGTCAATATCAAAATATCATTTTGTTAAAATATTGCGTAAATTGACGTCAACAGAAAAATAGTTTCAAGCATGCAATCATTATAAAATCCAATCCCCAACACAATCATTAATAGTAAATGTGTGGATGTAAATTGCAACCATAATGTTTATATCAAAAGTCTCAATGTGTATGAAGTTAGAGACGTAATGTCATAGAACTAACAAGTGGCTCTGTGAGATCAAAAAATATATTCAAATTTATTATATTACGTATCGTTCTTTCATTTTTATATCAGTAACTTCAAGGACTTTGTCACAGACATAGTGAATATCATACATTGATTTATTTCTTGTTCCAGCTCTTTGATTCTTTTAATAAAAAAATGATATGCTCGCAAATAAACATTGAATTTGTAAACCCTTCTTTTTCGAGTTTTAAACCGATTATTTGGAGCTTCGAACGGCTCCCTCTCAAGAGGTACTTCAGGAGCTTAAAGCTTTATACTTTCAGCATCGTCAACATGCCACGGCCCAGCAGGAGTGATAGGTGGGTACGTCGGACACTCGAGTATGCATCTACAATGTAGCCTGTCCCACTCGAATCAATAATTCAGTGAACCGCTGGGGAGAAGAGGATACGCCACGCCGTCGTATAACATAAAATAATACATAAGAGTATCACGATTTGGCGTCAATCCAGGATCTTCTGGAACGTATGTATGTATCGGTATTCAATATTTTGATTTTAATTTAAAGCGGTTACGCAATTATTCCCGCTGGAATAACAAATATACTAGCGCACCTACCAAGGTTGATTGACAGATACTGGAATTGTAAACCTCCTGTTTATAATAGATACACCGTATACTTTGTCCCACACAGTCGCATACGCGTATGTAATGTTTTGTGATGTCTATTGTGTTATACTACAAACCCCGCGTGTCTGTTTTGAAATCAATAAATCGAGCGTGTTTGCCACAATACAATTTGATTATATACTTGACATCTTTCCTGAATCCATTGTATAAAACGTCAATAAAATTTCAAAATATATTTCTGTATTAAGACATTAAATCCATCGTTGTAATTGTAATGTAAATTGTGGAGTTGCTTTGAAATACTTATAATATATATTCTTCTAATATGTCTTATCTTTGCAAGAATGCAAGTGTCTATCTAAATAATTACATAAAAGTCATCACTTGTAATTTGAGAGGAAACACAGCTGCTGCTCGATATCAATTTGACATAATTCACAAATTTTTATTAAAGTTCAAGAAATTGTACTTATATGACCTATGCAGACGAACAATATATAAGGATAACTATAGATAAGGATAGAAATTTTCAAAATGAAAGGTTAAAGTACAGATAGATAGTTTATTATTGTTGAAATAGTTTGCTGTATTACACAATAACGCGTTTTTATTAATAAGCTTTATTTTAGAAATACTAAAAATATGACTGCAAATAAAATATTCCAAATGCCACAATTATTAGACGTATTGTTCCAAACATAATTCTTTTGCGTATACTTGATGATTAAATCAAATTTTAGGGTTTATTTCAAATATATGTTAATTCATATTTAAATTATTCGCGCTTGTTAAGACAACCTTTACATGCGAGTGTGTGAGAAACCAAACTCGGTAGTCCAGGTCGCCTAAAGTAGTGGCATGTATGTATAATTAAGTCATGCGAGGTATGGACTTAATGAGAGAGATAATTAAGTGACAGATAATTTGAAGAATGTATGAAGAAGAATACGGTGAATTATTCTCGTCTGTACCAATTGAAGGATCCTTATCTCTAACATGCTATGTATTCAGTTGTGCAGATACTGTGTTACGTAGTTGCAAATATGTATATTTAGAAGCAAAGTGCGTAACCACATTTATTGACACGTGTTATACCGCCCAAAATACCATATCCACATTGCTACTGGTATGATCACACCCGAGAGTGATCATGCGAGTGTCCATTGAAATAAAATTAGAGCGTCTCTTTTTATAATCATGTTATAATAATTCTTGAAGTGAGTTGAGAAAAATTATGACACTAATGCTAACCGAGGACATGTTAAATGTTCTATCATATTTTCTATCATTCACCTCAGCACTTACTACGTCTCGCTACCCGTGTTGAGCACGCCTCTACATTTTTCTTTCACACATAAAATTGATGGTCACGTCATGAAATTATTATTAAAATATTAGGGACAGAAATACTTCTGAGTAAATTCTTGAATATTACTGAATCGCATATTATTTATCAGAATAGTCACAAAAAATTGGTTTCTAACCGTATTCCAAAGATATCCAATCTTTACCTATATATTAAAAATACTTGAATTTAATTTAAAAAATGATAAAAGCTCACCTGCTTGTATACCTATGTCAATTATTAACAACCGTAAATATGCAGTATGAATATACAAATAAAAGAAAAGAAATGGATGCGGTTGAGATGTGATGTTGGAGATCTAGATACACCATAGAGGACTTGTATTTTTCATGAAGAATTACATGTCTATTATTTTTCACGATATGTCTTTATTGAATGCTTTGATATTTTGAATACATGCTGTATAAAGTTTGAGAAAAATAAATATTCATGATTGTATCCATATTAAAATGCATCACATCAAATATCCCGCAATCTTTACATTCCTTTGAGAATTGAGATCTGCACTATGAAGACTAGCGTATGAGCGGACACATTTGCGATGAGATATTTAATAAAAATGTTTTATCGCAGACTATATGGGACTATGACAAACTGTATATCCAGATAGGATCGCCTTAATATTTCTATCATGTACTCACCATCATAACTTAGAGACATTAAAATTAAGGGTCATCGTGGAAGAAGATGAATCCATACAAGATGAATCGATAAAATAAGGGATGCACTACCTACCAAAGTGATTGTGATCACAAGGAATGAGGTCAAAACTATGGTAAAATTTAAATGTATTTCAACCCTTTAAATATGATGAATTTATTGGGACGTAGTCACGAACATCTACATAGTTATAATGCACACGATCAGGTATGTAGATCATTCTACTACAAATGTTTTGCATGCCCTTTTAATAGTTCTTAAACCGAAGGTTAGAAAATCTATGGCTATTAAAAGAGTGCGTATTTGTTATTGCGCAACACACAATATATGAAAGCTTCATCTGCATGAATCCTATACAAAGACAATGTGACAAAAATCGGATTATTGTGATCGAGTCATGAAACATTTGTATGTGTGAGTCTTTTTTGTGATACAAAACTGTGATTAATCCCTCCTGGGTGATTTAAGCTCCCATGGTCTATGTTCCAGATCTTTACTCCGATTCAATTTAATTAGAAAGGAAATCAAACCCGCTATCTCCTGAAATTCAGTGTCGATGGTAGTTGATATGAGAATATATTGTATTCTTTATTCTTCTAATTGTTATTCGTTTCAAAATGCCACGGTGTATTTTAATTCCACATAAACGTTTTATATTATAATGTAAATTCCTCTCGTAATTTTAGACGACAACACATATTTTCCATACATTTCATTTCCGAATACATCTCTCTAGCTACAGAGTAATGTAATTTCGAATTTCGGGAATATCTTTCCGTTTATTATATTAAGGTACATAACATTTTACGACTCTGAATTTCAAAAAGGAATTTTAGATTACATTATTGGAAGAAAATGAATACGTCGTGTGGAGGAAGATTTTTCCGTTTTCATTTATTACAAAAAAAAAGGAAATATAATTTCATACATCATTTTATTTTTTTTTCACATTTACAAAAAAATGTACGAAAATTGTCAGAACAATGTGTATTCTTATTATTTCGTCTTTTAAACAAAGGGTTAGTGACTATTACACTATATTTCCTCATACCACTATACTGAATTCTATTCAGCAAGAATTCAGTTTGATTGAGCTTAAAGTTTTTATTTTGTTTATTGTTTTGCTCTTACCACTAACAAATGATCCAAATATTTAAGCATTTGTGGTATATATTGTATGAGTAAAAATTCGATTATGTATGCATGCAAATGCAAAGTAGTTACACATTTACAGTTATCATAGGCTTGGAACAAATGTAGGTACGAATACATATAGTATTAAATGAAAGACATTTGCTTACTTCGTTTTATGGGGATGCGTTGATAGACAAAACGAAGTGTATGATTGAGACATCTCATTTCCATTCTCTGTTGAATTAAAACCGGGAAAAGTATGTAAGAAACAGTTTCATACAAATGTATTATTAATTGCTATACACGTTCAGCTCTCTCCCGTCTAACTCATTTCATGTAATTTTTAGACATCTAGATACGCCTTACCGACACAAATGAAAACACATATATACAAAATATCTTATAATATCTTGATTGAAGTAGGCAAACAGAATGGAGCACCACTTGTATTTGTCATGACATACTACACTCTCTATACATCCTCGACGGTTAGTGGGGCTCTTAACATCGTTCCTTGTTCTTCTAAACCTTCCTCGGACCGCTTTGCTACTTATATTCGCGCTGTAGATTTGTTTAACTATTCCTTCACTCACCAATCGTTCGACATAGACAAATCATCTAAAAATCATTTATTTTATGATTTTTACTTGGCATTCATCTCGGATATTTTTAACTTCTTTCATTCTTTCAAAAATGAAATGAATAAAAACTGTCTGAGGATGCAAAAATATTCAAGGACTTTCTGCACATTCTTCGTAATGATCTCATCTCCACTGCAACTATTTTGTATTCTACCTTCTTATTCTGCATTTTTCGCCAAGTTCAAATTTCACTGCCATATACCGAGACTCTATTATGTATCGCCAACTGTTATTCTTTCGAGAGCGAAGTATTTTCGACTACGAAGTGCATGACGCCGTTTACTTTATTACTTTGCAGTTACTCTTTCATCAATATTTTTAAACGATCTACCGACTCTCACGAAACTACAGCTAAGATAATTAAAATCCTTCACCAGACACTCGTCGTTTATGGGGCAACCGGTAATTTGTCTAATCGTCGGTAATCTCTTTAAAAAATCGTTTTTTCGGATTTGCCATCTTCAAGTCATTCATTAAGCATTTCTCATATATCCTACTGACCAGCGCTTGCAAATCCTCTTTAAAATCTGCCAGAATACAAATATAAATGAGCAGCGAAATGTATAAAACAAATGTTGTAAAAAGTTAAGCAATGCTTTACAAAACGTTTGAAAAGTTATCGCCGATGAATGCCATTGAACGTTGTAAGTTGCCTTCATGTTTAAGTCAAATGTATTCTATGTCAGCACTTTGCTTGATTGATCGCCGTTTGGATGGAGTTGTGCTAAAAAACTTAAGATTCACTGGGTGACTGGCACTGCTTTCTGAGATTGTTCCCAATATAAAACATGCAGTTTTTTTACACATTGCCCTAACGTGTGCTACTGTTCAGATCTTCATGTTTCTCCTATCTTAAAGTAAATAGTAAAATCATTCATTTTTAACTCCAAACATCCTTCTTTGAACAACAAGATTTCTACTGTATGGCACTATATAGAATTCAGTCAGCTTTCAACGCTGCAGCACGTTTATTATATAACGACTGTTCTACTGACAAGTTCTGTCATTCAACCCAAGTCTTGAAGGAATTAGCTTCCATGGTGGGAAAAAGATAACTTTAAATTTTACTTAAATCCCTTTTTTACGTTTACCTTGTGGTTCATTTTAAATCTATCTATTTTCATTTTCTTTTTCATCAGAAAACTTCTTTGATCATGACTTGTTGCACAATATATTTTATATAAGAAATAATTATATAAAATATATTGTGCAGTTAAAGACTAAGATTAAACATTCACAGAATTGTTCAATCACTTTTAAGGATCCACAAGAAATGGCCCCTCAATATATTTGTACATTTTTTATAAAGAAAGACCTAAGTGAAAGGAGATGTATACTGAGATCTGCTTCATCGGAGGATATTAATAATTTGGTTGAAGCTTTTTGAGCAAATCGACCAAAATATTATGATCGAGCCTTTTGTATGGCTGGATCTGTGGCGTGAAACCAACTATCCCCGTTAATTAGAAAATAAATAACCTTTGTAAAATTAGGAACAAGAATCAACTAAAACCCATACTCTCAAAAACAAGTTTTAATGAAGCGCCCTTGAGGAGATGCTATGTTTCTAAATGGCGTTATATAAATAAGTAGATTTGATTTTATTTGATAGCAACTTAAAAACATAAGCTTTTTGTCAAGTATTTTCGTAGGCCAAGAGCTTCGCAGGTCAAAGACATTTCAAGGCAAGTATGTCTATGTAAGGCTGACTTTTTACACAGACAGATCTGGCCTAAAGATGGAGACTGCATTGTGGTCCGAAACGTTGGCAAACAAAATGTCACAACATGACATGACTACCCAAAAATCTTTGAATTGCGAAGCCTTTTGACATTAGTCAAACTCAACCGAATAAGAATTTTTTTTCAACATTAGCTCTTTCTTCTCGAAATATTGGACAAATGAAAAACGCATTTAAATTAACAAAAACTTCGTGTGCTCCAGATATTTTCGTGCTTAAATACAATGTTCTGAAGAAAGAAACTTGTTTAATATTTTATTGACAAATTTTTGTCAAAATGTCCCCTCCGACGTCACGTCATTCAACTCGTACTTTAAATAAATCCCACGCACCTGAAATGATTAATTATTCCAACTTTTGACACTACGTATATTTTGACATCATAAAATGGTTGATCTGTTATAATATATTGACCTGAAATGTCTGCAAGGTGAGAATTTTTCGAGGAGTAAAACGGGTAGTACAGAAAAGTTGTTCAGAACAATTACATTTATAATTATTTTAATGCATTGCTCACATTTGAAGAATCATCCTTATAAATGACATATTATTATTAAGGCGGATAACTTATATAGCACCGTTTTTGTGAAAATATTACTTCAAAAGTGCTGCAACTATACAGAATGTTGAAGGAGTTCAAAGGGAACTTTATTGAGTAGATACAATTTGTAGCAGCAATCCTTTTTTTCGAAATTGATTATTGATAATTACAAATGGTAAGTTTATTTTAGAATTTTTGTATATATTAATATCCCGCTTAATCTTCAGTTACTTTGTAGTCTATTTTTAAATTCTATTTATTTTTATTCTTTGTCTATAACTACACAATATATTTTATGTAATAAATTACATACATACATAACATCACGCCACTTCGCGATAGGGGTAGGCAGAGAGAATGGAGCGCCACTTATCTCTATCCTGACACACAATCCTTGCTTCCTCCACGCTCATACATCTTCTCATACATGCACGCCGGTTGTTGTGGCTCCTGACATTGCCATGTAATAAATTCTTCTAACTATTTTCGAATTAACAAGTCATTATTACAGAAGTCTTCTGATTTAGTCAAGAAACGTGATTTTATTCATTTCACGTGGTGTACAAGTATTACTCTAGAGCGATACAAGGCAATCACTTTTTGCTAGTCCGGATTCAATATACATATTTTAGTATGTATTTTTTATTTTTTAAATATGTTTTTTCACACATGTTTAAAAATTTGATTTAAAAAATGCGTGGTATTGCTACCACCCCCACGGGATTCAAACCCGCAGCCTCCAGCGCTTTAGGCAAATGTATTTAAATACTAGGCTGACATTGTTACATTGGTGTTCGCATTTTTTTTTGTGTTAGCTCTTAACATATTTTATGTTAATTCTGCAGAATTTAGAAGGAATGTTTGGTCTAAATGCCTGAGCTTGAAATGTATTTTGATATCAAAGTCAATTAACTATTCGTTGAATTATAACTGCTTACTCAGACAGATTGATTTATGTGGTGCACAAAACATTCAAATCAATACCACCATTTGGTATTGTACGTCACTAGAAATAAAGTCATTTATATTTCATATCGATTTTGAAATATCTGAATTCCTTTACAGACAGTTGACAACGTTTGAAGCAAAGTATGCTTTTAAGTTTTCCTCAATTGCATCTACCGTATAGAGGTGCCAATATTAAGTTAGCGAACGCCTATTATAATATCCAATCAAATGGGTAATGAGCCATATGTTTGTGTATAACAACGTTAGCCAGATACCAAAGAGATTTATTGACCTGCACGTACTTGTACTGCTGAGAATTAATTAATTGCACTTCACAGGTATCCATTAAGAAACTTGTAATGCATGCAATATTCTCTAGAGATATCTCAACAATATGATGTATAGAATACTGTAGCACTCTGTATAACATAAGAGCTTTCAATAAACCCTATTTGCTTTGTGGTATGCAGGGGGTGGCAGTCAACTCAAGTATGATTACTGTAGCCATCATTTTTTATTTATTATTTTAGCTAAACGAGGCAATCGCAACAAATTGCTTGAAATTCCTACAACATTTTTCATATTAATCATATTTAATCTTAATCTCTGGGAAGGTTCAGCAGTGGAATAGACGTTTAATAATAAACATGTATTGCTGTTTTAGTTCGTTTAATAATTAACTCGTATTTATTACTGTAATTTTGGTAAAATGAAACAATTTAAATAACGTTTATTATACGAGTGTATTAAAAGGCCACAGTATTCTAGAAAGTACGAAAAATTTCTCAATGATCACTCACTTTTAAAAGTCATGTGTACAAAACACAATAAATTTGATGTTACCTTTATTTCTTTCAATAAACAACCTGTGACCTTTCAACAATGACATGTATTATGAATTTTAATAGTATTTATGATGATATTTAATATCTGCTACCTTGTAGTTTGAGCATTGTTAGTATTCTAGAAAATTAATTTTAATAAATATTTCGTAGGAGATCTAAACGTAATAAGGTGTAAGTGACCAACTTTCTTACATTTTAACCCCAGTCGTTGTCTATCTATGTTTATATATTTTGGATAAAAACTAATATAAAAACAATATTAAGTAAAGAAATTGAACCACTTAACATAAAATGTTTCATCCGGACACGTCATCAAAAATTTTTCATCTGAATCACTAAACGTAAAATTTTCATTAACGCTTGGAAAAAACACAATTTTTCGTTGATAGCAAATTAAGTCTCGTTTGTTCCGTAAAAGTGATATTTATGGTCGTTGTCAATATCATCTATGGTCATTGACAAAATTGAAGACCTACTTATAGATAACATAATTCAATTGAAACGAGTGTCGTCAGAGCACTATCTAATATAATCACTGCTGAATATGAGTGCGACTTTCCATTTAGTCAACATGTTGTAACGATTGGAAATGAATGGTTAACAGTATTTCCGGAGAAGCGTCGGAGTGATTTATCTTCAATTTAAAACTCAAAAGCAATCTTTTCGGTTTCGAAATTTGAATAGATGACGTTCTTTAGTTGACGGTGGTGTGTCGCAGAGGTTTGGTTTGGGACATTTACTGTGCAATCTGTACATTGAGGAATTAAAAAAAAATGAATTAATTTAAACTTTCAGTACTTTATTACATAGGTGACGCGAATATGTATATATCCATGCCAAAGAAGATAAGTGTAATACTCTTGCAGGCACAATTTAAGAACGAGTTAATAAAGTTGGGAGCCGGACAACTTGCAATAAGCTACCGATACTAAGCCTATTCAAAACGATGATAATATCACTAGTAAGAAAATGCTATACAACGGCCAGTATATGATTTAATGAACTAAAACAAATAAAGTGTATAAGCAGATATTTGACAAGAGAAACAAACCTTCTTATTCTTATAGTCAGTGATTTTGTGGTGTCGCGTATTTTTACTACAATAGTATCTATACCAAACTGCCGGAATATGAATTGAATAGACCTCAATCAGTTTCGAGTGCAACGACGAAAATAAATAATGGTATTTCTATATATGTAATACCCCTGCCACGTGATTTGATTGGCTCCGCTTCTAGGAAAGAATCATGTGTAAAATATGCTGGTTGACGGTCAAGTGCATATTTGACACAGCACCACTGTATATTTAGGAATTGTGAAATCGCGACACTTTAAATGATCGGCAGACATTGCATGGAATGCTCTCACAGACTTGGTCTACTTGTACATTTATAGGGTTTTCTCATTACTGTCTTGAAAATAAAGTTATATGCAGTTATTAAAGGTATAACGTAAGTTTTCGTACAGCCACCTCATTCTACAATGCCGTAAGTGGAAACGAACATAGGGCTTTATATATGCATGTGTTTACAACTATATCTCAGCCGATGGTTTAATAACAGTAAACTATTTTTGATATTTTTTATGTATCTCTGTTAGGTTAGGTTAGATTAGCAACCTCTAATGCTTCTGTTTGGAGTTCTATGCATTTTGCAAAGGAATAATTCTATATATTTTAGATTAAAGTATTGAAAAGCTTCTTAATATTTATAGCCGTGGGTAAAATAACTTAAATATTTTATTTCAAATTACAATGTAATGCAAATTGTATTCAAACCAAAAAAAGTGGTTCAGTGGAAAACATCTAAATGTTCCAAGTGCAAATAATTGTAAACAGAATAACAAAAAACATGAGAATAACCAGTTTGGACTAATGTCATTTCAATGTGACGTCATTCCATGACTTTTTCTTCCAAAATACTGCCATAAATTCGCAATTAATCAATTGTGAACGATATCGGGGAATATAATGCAGTTTTTTGCCAAAATTGGATGGTAAAAATCTTGAAAATATGTAGACTTAAGTAGTACAATGGCATTATTGCGCGTGTTATTTCTTAGTAGTATAATATTCTGTTTTGGAAACCAGAATCATTTTATCAGATTTAACGCATTTGAGCAATGAATAAGATGAAGACTGTGATTGAAAACTTCGTCAAAATAATGCAAATCTATCAGCTAAGCCGAAAAGGGTTATATCAGATCTTTTGTCCCATATATGTTTCTCACGTATCTAGTTTAAGATTAAATCAAATGTGTTTTAAAAAAACTAAGATTTTAAAATTATAATTCGCCACTCTAGTTGATATTTAATATAAACTAAATCTCGTGTATAAACATTACGAACGTATTATTTTACAGTATATGTTCGCAGGAACTATGTAGTCGCTCGGTTCAATAGATCCAAGCAATACGTTATCGATCCTCACTTCCTCACAGTTGATGCAAAGCACGTGAGAACCAACAGATACTTTAAATAATTTAAAGTGAAACTTCTCGACTTTGGAATGACTTTAAATAAGGTGGTGTGTAATGGTAACATTTTTTTAGCTCATCTAGCGTGATATTATAGGGTTGCTCCAGTGGTGTATCATATGCGGAAGTTGTAAAAAAATATATCGATCAAGTGTCGCTCTAATATTTCCGTATTCTCTCATTGCGCGTCGACATGACGAGCGTATGGTGTTTAAAATAAACACTGCGTTAGAGCTGAACACATTTTACGCAATCTAAATTTGTCAGGTAAATATTGATAGAATATAGGTAGGTAATAAAAAATTCCATCGCCTTTTTGACACCCACATTAAAAAATATAATATCAGATCAATATTTGTTCTTGAAATTTACAGTCTCCGCAAAAATAGATACTGCCTAAGACAAATAAGCAAGAAGTAGCATAGGAATTATTCTCGTATACTGAAAATTGCGTGAACACCATTCAAAGAAAAGTATGTGAAAAAATAAAACTGATAATGAACTTATTATACCAAATAAACCCAGGGTGGTGCGAATAGATCTTGTATTGCCCTGGATTGCTGGGCTTATTAACGAGATTGCTGGTCTCATGGTCGAGTGGTTAAGACACTAATACGTTGGAGGAATGCTGGAGGTCGCGGGTTCGAATCCCTCCGGATTGAAAAAAATAGTATTAGATTTTTCGATTAAGATTATAAATAATATATTTGTAAAAATGTTATTTAAAAAAATGCATTTTAAAATGTATATTCACTCTTGAGTAGAAAAGAGTGGTATATATTGCATCCCCGGGAGCAACACCACCGTTTAGTATGGTTAGCCACGTGAAATGGATTTATTCATGTTTCGTGACTAGAACAGACCAGATTTTCAATCACTCCTCCGACTGTTTCACAACATTTAAGTGCACCGTTGCACTGAATGTTACAGATCCAGACGGATGGTGGTGTAGTGGTGTCTTATGAGTAGCATAAGATTAAAGATTTAAAGAAAATATAACTTAACCAGAATTGCTATCTTCAACTGCTTCAAGTGTTACTGATCCAGGTGGTGTCGTGCTTTCTCATGCAATAGAATAAACCTCAAACAAATTTAGCAATTCTGGCCAGATAGGTAGTTTAATGGGTACTACCGCCTTTGGATATATCAGGACTCTCGCCACAGGCAGCTTAAAGTGGGAAGTGGCTGCGTTTGGTTATTTAGTGTAGGTGCTAGTTTTAAAGTTTCCAGTACTGAAACTAAGTAGGGGTTTATCTGGTTCGGAGGCGTGGTACTAAAGGGAAATAACCGCTGAGAAGTAACCGCCATTGATCATGTCACCAAGCCTCCTCTGTCGCCCCTTCTGGAGCTATTGCTTTTCCACACTGAACGGAGGTATAGCTCTAGAGCGTTACAAAATCTACCAAACTTATGCCAGTCCAGAGTAAATGTATTTTACTATTAAGGTTATTAAAATATATTTTATGTACTAAAAACTAAATTTGATACATTCATTTGTAATTTTGTACACGTTTACACAT
>JAPMAF010000646.1:0-13495 GCA_026537445.1 Silvatares holzenthali | reverse complement strand
GTATGATAAAGCCCTAATAAAGCATTTTGTACCCTAGAAAAAAATGTGGGAAAGTTATTTTACCGACACACCTCGTAACTGCTTCCAATTATGATCAATTTTCATGTGGAATAACAACATTGTGAAATGGTAACATGTGATAATAACTATTAACATTTTGTGAGCCATGCTTATTCCTGAAGTAAATTATATCTCTCATTTTACTCATTTTTATATTGAAGAGCATGAAGTTTTGATATGAGGACCAATCCCAAAAATAAAGTCTTCTAGTTATTTTAAAACTTGAACATTCCTCTTTTTTCTACATAATCGCCATTTCGGATGATATATTTTTGAAAGTACTGTGACTGACAAATAAAAATCTCAACCTTATATCCTATTCACTGCACTATAAAGATTGAAATTTTTACTCATCATGTATCATATGAAAATGAATGTATAAATGTGAATGTCCAAAAAATTACTACACTAAGTCATATTAGCTGAACGTGAATTAGCTCATTTTAAATAACTCCTGCACAGGAGTCACCGTTGGAGCACGCCTATGATATCCTTAGATGAAAGAGTGGAAATAACGCAAGCCTTGAAGAGACTCATTTTAAAAGCGAGAAGAAACCGTTGTCATTTCATAGTTATGCTGTCTCGCATAAGAATTATTTTGATAATCTACTGGCTCTCATGCACTTAAGGGGTGACGGGCAGTAGCATTTCATACGGTTCATCCAAACACAACACCCAATGACACCAGAATTAATGATGCCAGTTCCTGAGCGTCTTCCATGAAACTTGCAGGTGAATTAAATGCAAGCACTTAATCCCTCAGCTATATTGCTAACAGTGTAATAGTTAAAACAAACAATTAAGTATCGAAATGGAAAATAGTTTAAAATTAGAAACAAAGTTGATATAATCTTAATTTGAGTTATTTGCACATGTTTTATATTTCAGTTTGACCATTCAATTTTGTTCAGAATAAGTAATGCTTTTGTGAAACAGGAAATGTGTCTTATTTACGGCACCAAAAGATTTAAAAACAATTGCAATACAGTTAAATGTTGTTACAGTTCAATATAATATTAAGTACATGTTCTCCCATAGATGTTTTGCTCACTAGTTTATCGATTTTACTCAAATGTACGGCAATAAGCAATATTGCATGAAAAAAATTCTATCTCGAAATTCCATGGAAAAAAGATATATTATAATTACAATTGATGCTCTGAAAATAAAATGCAGCATCTGTATTTCTTTAATTTATTTGCGAGATAGATATCTTGTTCATCACGAGTAAACTATATTCAAATTGAACATGTTTCACGCGGACCTAAAATATCAAGCGTCTTACAAATCAATATAATACAATTTTTAATAACTAAGAAAAGTATAGCTATAAAAAATATTTATGAAGAACAAGTGTACCCATGTGAACAAGTGTACCCAAAGAGTTTGAATTGTCTTTTGTAACAATACACACGTTTCTAACTGATTTCATCAAAGGCGTGATATTGAATAATGTAACTTTTTTTGTCGAATGATATAAACCTTAAAATGACAAAATAAATACGTCTTAAAAACCCAAATACTCAAACAAACCTTAATGGGAAATGTCAATAAACAAACAATCAGACTAGCATGGATTGCATTCGGCGAATTAAGCAAGGTTTTAAATAATCAAAATATTCCTCAACACACAAGTGCAATGAAAAGATGCAACATCAAGATGGTGTGACCACCTCACCTTATTAAAAAGCTAGCAGGAAAAATCATGGAATAAATAGCCGCAAGGAAAACCGGAGACAGAACTGAGAGCTTAGATGATGTTACTTTTTAGGATTTAGCCAAGGCCCACCATATAAAGCAAGCATCTTAAAACTCAAAACGACATTGTAATTTGCAATAAATGTAAAATCGTGACCCGACTTAGAATGACAGGATGTTATCCGATGTGTCACGGGATAAAAATGGAACTTTGCCAATCATGTGATGAGACTCTGAATCTGGTAATAAATTATATGATGCCCATGGCTTGGCAAGCATACAAGCATACTCACACACACAATAAAGACAATCACAGACACGCTTAATGGACAAACTTAAGATGAATGACCGAAGTGATTGTAAAAATCATAGGATCGGAATTGTATTAAGAGGTGAAACAGCTGCAGTTTATGAAGCAATAATTTGATTCAATACCATCTTGATAGTTTCAACATTGCATTATTAAGAAATTAAGATTTCAAAATCACGCTTTCGGTTCAATCACTAGAAAACATGTTTACATAATCATGAATGACAAAACCTTAAATAATGTCTATTATCGTAATTGCAAATTAAATAAGTGTGGATATCTACATAGGCCACAGCACCATAATCTACAATACATTTCTTTCGGTTACGTACCTTACAAGCTCTCGACTGTGGTTATTTATTGTTTTCCTAAATATCTTAAGATTACATAAATAGGCATTTCTAACAGTATCCCAATATCTTTCAAATTGTAAACCTTTTTTCTCCTATCACGATCTTCATTCCTATGACTAACGCAATGGATTTGTTTGCTTTCACATTATTACGCAATCTGCTATCAGACGCGTCTGCATTACGTTCATTCATTACCTAATTTTAAATTATACATATTGTGTAATAATAACATTAGGTGTGTTCAACATTTATTTATATTCCCAATTCATAGAAACACTCTTCACACCCAGATATTTCTGATATATTTTTAAATTATCAATTCTACTACAAAATGATACAATGCAAATAAATTATAACTATTGACATGTAAACAAGCTTTAGATTTAACATACATTAGAGACTTGTGACTGCGTTTATGTCAATACAGATGGATGGCAAAAGTCACCTTCAAACGTATTATAATAGTGGCCACACAGCAAAACCAATACTCAATATGTAGTTAATTCAAATATATTACACTACATAAATCATGTTAGCGACTCAAAGGAAGTTTGACGTCGGTGTACGTTTAGCTATACTGAAAAAATTTGCTTTTATAATATCTATCATGTTTTATCTCCAGAAGGTGTGCATAGTTTTGATGTTACTACTGCATAGGTGGCACTACTGGAACAGTCCGTATGAAGTCCTTAGTCACTATGCGAAAGCACGCGCGACGCAGGCCTTGAAAAGGTCCATTGTAAATGTGACAGGAAACATAGATAAAGGAACATCATTCCATAACTGGGCAGTTTCGCATAAGAATTATTCAGATAATCCATTAGCTCTCACATACTTTATATCAACCATGAAGGTGTGACGGGCCGCCACATGACTACCAAATGCGGCAGGCAGCTTAAGAAACCAGTGACATTAGCTTCAGCATTTCCCCTGAATGCCATAATGAGAGGACAAGTAGAACACCTCGACCTTTTTGTCCTTCCACTGGCTGAAAGCCATTTGTGAGAGCCTGATTACTTATAAAGTGAACAGCACATCTTTGCACAGAGTCGAGGATATTCTTTAGATACATGGGTACTCCATACCAAGATCAAACTAAATTTATATAGTGGGAAACTGGAGCCCAGAGAAGCATCTCCTAGCTCTATATAACGTACCCAACTTAGAGGGTTATTTAACGATTCTGACTTTGTTGGCACCAAGGTTATGACACCCTAAACTATGCTAGTGTAAGGCGTTATGATCTTGGCCATTTTAGTATGGAGTTAGCCACAGATAAGAAACAGCCACGGTAATAAGTCTCTAGTTTGCATCTTTTCACTTTCGAATTCTATAAAATTATTAAACATTCCAGCTTTTTCGAGGCAATTTGAAAAACTTACCGCACTTTTCAATGATGAAGAAAAATTCTATTTGGTTTAGATCAAATTAAATCTTGCAGCAACATCGGAATTGATCTATCAAATTAAATCTTGCAGCAACATCGGCCACGTAAATTTTAAGTTTTCTTATTTATACTTTTTAATAAAAATAGCAAAAAAGGAATTCAAACCAATAAAATTATTTATTGCCAAGAAAGAGACGGAACATATTCTTACATTACAAACAAATAAATGGTATCAGACTTTTAAATGCTTCTGTATTTTTTAGCAATTTCATTTTTCCTTTTTTTTCATTTCTTTCATCTTTTACAAAGCAAACAACGTTTGTGCACTTTCCTCAGAACCTTCACATTGTTAACATGCGTAAGCTATCCCGATACAACTTTCTATCACGTTTTCCAATTTTCCACAAATCCTATTTTACACTATACAGTTTACAAACTAATTCGGTTGTTCAAAACAAAAATTAATAAACGACTAGTGTTACTGGTGTCTTTTACATTTGAAGTTTCCTACACCTAGACGATATAATATCAATTCAATTTCTACAATCGCTATCGCGACACCATGCTACTTCACACCTTCCAATGCTGCATCTAATATATTTAAAATTGTTATTAGCATCCAACGTTGGGGATTAGACATGTGGGATTGTTGTTGGTATTTTTGACACTATCGCTCAACCTCACATCTGGAAAAACATTTTATGCAGACTTAGAAAACATTTGTAGCATTGTGTGATGTCGGCTTAATTAACTTTATTAGTGCTGGAGATCTTGGGTTCGAATCCGGTCGGAGTAAAAAAAAATTTAAATATATTTTTTGGTTCCGATTTTAAAAACATAAATTAAAATATAAAATCATAAATAACCAACAATTCATTTAAAAATATACATATTCACTCTGGGCTGGCAAAGAGCGGTAGATCTTGTATCGTCCTAAAATAATACTACTGTTCAGTATTATACACCACATACAACGGGTTTATGTCCCATGTTTCGTGACTAGAACTGAATAACCAGGTTTTCCTTCCCTCCTTCTACTGTTACACAGCATTTATACGTGCAACTGCATTGAATGTTACAGGTCCAAATCGATGGTAGTGTAGTAGTATATCATCTGTAATATAACATATTGTTTTGCTTTCTACACTTTGGTGTTCACTAGGTTTGCTTTCAAGGAGATTGAAAATTCAGATAGCAATTGTCATTAAGTGACACTATGGAAATAATCACTGAGTTAGCAACCGAACCGCTTGAACATACCCAAACACAAATGCTGAATGTGTAACACAACAATTTTAAATACACCTGATGCACCTCTGGAATGTGTACATAGCATAGTGTGACACCAGTTTAATAGCTGTTATAGAAATGGAATTGATGTTACATTGTCCAGGCCCCCTGATTCCCATAAGATTATGAGAATTCTGAAGCTTTTTCATGATAGCGAAAGAAACATTCAAAAGATGCTACTGCTCGCTATCCAAGGGTCAGTTTATACAAGTTGTAAACATGAGAGCTCGAATGACGGTGTGGCATAATCTGCACATGAAATATATTTACAAATGGGAATAAGGTCAATGAGATATGAAGGGTCTTAGACTCTGCGCGTCGCTCCGACATTGATAGAGATTTTAAATTAGCACCTTTATACATCGTTTAGTTATAATAAACAAATGACTTGAACACAGTTTGTCATTGAGTGGTATCTTAAGAAAAACCATGCTGTCTTGTCCCAATTGTATCAAGTGCCAATGCTGCTTTCAATTTAAGGTAACATTTCAAATACATATACATAACAGGTAGGCAGAACGAAACAGAGCGCCATTTGTCTCTGTCGTGACATACATCTCTTGCTTCCTCCACATTCATACATTTCGTAATTTACGCGCAACGGTTGTTAAGTCTCTCAACTTCTCGACAATGGTAATGTTAAGAAGTTGAGAGACTGTTTCCGTTAAGTTCTTCTAAACTGTTTTCCCATGTATATGTGCACTATATATCTGTTTTGATATTCTTTCAATTGCCATTTGCTAGACACGTCCAAATCATTTCAAACATCCGATTTTCATACTGTTTACAATTGTTACTTTCAATTGGCATTCTTCTACAATATTTTCATTTCTTATCCTATCACTCAGGGTCTTTCAACACATTTTTCTTTATGATTTCATCTCAACTTCGTTTATTCTGCTTTCGTCCTTATCCACCTAGTTCATGTTTTGTTGCCACATAGTATAGTAGGTATCGAGATTATGTATTGCCAACTCCAATTCTTTTGAGAGTACTCTGATGCCGGTTACAAAATAAATGGCACCATTAACCTTATTATCTGCAGCCACTTTTCTATCAATATCTTCAACTGACCTACTATCTTTTGTGAATCTACTGCCCAGATAAGTAAATACATTCACTTGTTCCAGGCACGGAGATTTGACAACAAGTCATTTGTTCTCTTTCAAACAAACCCACACATTTCAAATCAATGTCCATGTATGCTAATTGACAAAGCCGACCATGCCGATTGTGGATAGTTACAACCCTAAACAAAACATGTCTAATTTAAATGATAACATTATTTCTCATCATACATAAACACTAAATGTTGATACTGCATATTTACAACATTAAACTAGTAAAACACATTAAGTGCAATACAGATGCTTGTAAATATTAGATGGTCAATTCATAAATTATAAACCAACTCCATCCAATATACTCTGCGATGAATGATCATCATAATGACACTCAATATTATTCGTACGTTTGGAAATTTGAACAGAGATGTATGAAAATAATAAAAATGAAAAGAAGTATCAGAATGATTGAAAGTACAATGTCTGAATTGAATATGGTATGGAAAAGGAGGAATGTTTTTAACTATCCAATAATAACACTCATAAAATCACCCGCATTCTGCATATTTATATATGATGTAGAGACTTAGAGTAATAATATAACTTGAAGGAAAATTATATGCAGTGTTATATAGAGAAAGGATGGACAGCTGGATGTGTGAATAGCTTTTTTCTGGAAATATTACACATCTTGAGCAGGTTCTCCTTGATATATCTCCTATGTTACCTTTGTTTTCCTGGACGTATTGCTCGGAGAGATTAACAGTTACTGACACATTAGAGAGTTTTCAGGATTTCAGCTTCCATATGAAACATATCTTAAAACTGGATAAAAATGGACATAACCAACTTAATTCATCTATCTCTTACCAAATGTAACGACAAACTAAAAAAGGGGGGTATTTTGAGGGAAGATGGTGGTGGTTTATGCACCTGCAGAGAGGTCCAAAACATAAGGCATGTTGGTTTGTTCTCAACTCTTAACAATGTGACATCCAGAGCAACCTTTTAGGCTAACCAGGTATAGCGTTCCGAAAAATTACTAAATAACTAGTAAAAAAATAGGATGATTCTCCACAAAACAAAGAATTCCAATATCAAGGGTGCTTTGGGTGGTACAATGTATAAAGAAATAGTTAAGACCTTGAAAAAACTATTTCGCTTATTGAACTGTTATTTAAAATGTCACAAAATAAAGGTTATAAAAGGGTCGGTTTATAATATTGCAGTATTATCAATGAGGCATTCTAATGGAAAAAAAAATGTTTCACTACTGCAAAATGACACCCCTAACATTCTGAATGATGTAAAAACTTATCTTGAAATGCCACCAGTAATAGTCATTTTCAAACACATTCAATCATATCTTCAGATTAGTTGTGATTGATTTAAGACGCCTGCACAACCCAACACAATTGCGTTTGATTCACATGGATCGCAACACTTAACGTCCTAATATTTTATCACTCGAAATCTCAATAATTATCATCGGCCGGATGCTCCAACCAGATAAATAACTCCGTACAATTAGGTAATTTCCAAGCATCCAATTAATCTTACACACCTAACTTGGCGATCACAGACTTTCTAAATGAATAATCACTCGACGAGACTTTACCTAATGGGACATTTGCCCTATCTGCATAGGAACTCATCTTCTGAAACGACGCATTTCAGATTGTGCAGGTTCAATTGAATATAATAAATAACATTACAATGACATTATATTCGTACATTATTGACACTACCTCACAATACTACGGTCGCTAGTAGCACTGTTATGTCATCTGGTTTTCCACCTGAAAAAATAAAATAAAAAAATATTAGGTACCTCGCAATTTTATATTTCATTTATTTATTCTATGGCAAAGCATTCCATTTCAGATATTAATCATACAGATATAATATTATTACAAGAAGAAAACAGAAATACATATTTTTCAGTCTCTCCACAAATGAGACACTATTGATGCAGGTCTATAACACCGGGTGAAGCATGTGGCAGTTACAATAGAGAAAAGAAGGTTTTATATTAGATATGAAAAAAATATGGAGAAGAATAAGTAGAGAAACTGATTGGGGTAGGAAATTCAATGCACTTCAAAATGATTGGATAACATTGTACAGAGGAATGAAAGCTGCATCAGACAAGGCGACTTTCAAGACCCAGGAGAGGGAGAAGGCAGCATAAAGAACCTGGAAAGAATGCATACTGTCTGAAGGAGATTCTACACACAGACAGAATCAATAAGTAGATTGAGAGTATTGCAGGTAACCCCATATGGATTATAAATTATCAAATCATATTCAAAGATGCTGAGGACATGGAAATGATACTTAACATTATCATTGATTTTCCCTTTAGCCGCTTATGCACATTTTTTTTAAATACAGTTGACTAGACAAATAGCAAACCACACCACTGTTACATCTATCATATTGAAGACAAGAAAGATATTATGCTATCTACTACTCAAACAATTAAATTTGTATTAGATTGAGTCACAAATAACTTCCGGAGCAGATGGACAAAATTATTTGTATCTACCTACTAAGAGTCGCAGGGACAAGGGAATTTTTGCTTTTGCTAAATAGATAAGATAAAGTTAGTCTTCTGATAACTGTTTTGTATGGTAGATCTTACATTAAAGTGTTGTTCCTCATAGCTAAAATGGAGAGTGAAAAGGCCAATAACTGGAAATTGGTTTGCTAAATTTTATTCTGGAGACACTCAAATAACGAAGTAAGGGCAGGATGCCTTTCGGATTTTGATGATAATAAAACTTTTTAAAGGCAATATTGGAGCAAAATCCATGTCAAATAATAAAAGATAAAAGATTTAATACACCAAAACCAATTGTTTGTCATTACCTGAAGAAATTAGGTAGCAAGTTAGGACCATGGGTACCTCACAATCTCAGTTAACGGAATAATGAAGATCTCATATCAAACGTCGAAAGTCTGCTCTCACAGACAAAAATCTGACCTTTCTTTAGACATGATTATAACAGGAAATGAAAAATTGATTACTTATGAAAATATTATTCACAGAAGACAGTGGCTTGATATGGAACAACCATCCCCACCAGATACAAAAGCAAACATTCATGGGAAAAAGATTTTGTGTGTATGGTGGAATTGTCAGAGTATAATTCATCACAAATGGTTGAAGTCAAATTTAATGATAACTGCAGATACATACATTTAACAGCTGTAATAGTGCAAGAGAAACTCTATGGAAATCGCTCTACACTTGTCAATCAATTACAAAAAAGCCTTACTTTTGCATGACAGACAAAATAGCAAGGGTGACTTAAGAAAAATTTCATGAGTTTGAATGTTCTTTATGCCACATCCACCTTACTCCCCAGACCTTGCTCCAACATACTACTACGTTTACTGTTCCAACAAATCTTTTGAATGGAAAAAATTTCTTCTAGTTCAAACCAATCAAATTTAACAAGGATGTGCATTTCATTGTTATGCTACCAGAAAGAAGGGAGAAAGAAACCAGGAACGATTATATTTCATTGATACGCTGCCAGAAAGACAGGAGAAGGCCATACATAATAGTGTGGAATACATAATAAATTATTAAAATGTTGTTTAATGAAAGCAAAAAAAACAGAAGTTATATATGACTCCACCTAATATATTATCAACAAATACATTAGGTACACTGTGATAAAATATATTACTTAACAATACAATCTGTTAATGTATTGTGGAACCACCAATAACTTGACCTATGTAACTCTGATAGTAGAACAAATCGCATTATTCAATAAGATAAAAAAACATTAGTTTTGTACTATCATCTACTAGGAATACTTGGCTGTGAACACATACGGGCTGTGTAAATAGTATCCAGAAATTGTCACTTGAACTGTGGTTGTGAGCTTGTTCACATAAATTTTCAACTTCAGAAAACAAAGTCAGTGTTTTCAAAGAAAAATACTCCAGCAACAATCTCGACAAACATTTGTCAATGATCTGATATCAGTAATTAACTCAGTCTCCTAAAATTTATTGATTATTCTCTTCACAAGTGATGCACTTGGAAAATTTTATTTAAACAATTACCATATATTTAATTTACATTAATAAATTGAATAAATGCATCGTTGTTTTGAATGGTGATCCATTTTTAATAATGGTGAACTATCTATCATCAAACTGTCATAATGATTTGACCACCAAAACATAACAGCCAAAATAACATGAAATTATATTTTTTTAAAGAATGTGGAGCAGATGCGAGTGATATTGACAAAATTAAGGAAAAATCATTGAGATGGTTTGGATATGTAGTGGAATGGATACCGTGAGAAAATCATGGCATGATCAGCCTAACCAAATTTTACTCGGTGGCTCTGTTCGTAGTCGTTATGATTGCAGAGTATGTATGAAAAGATGTATGAACGTAATTAAGGCAAAAGATATATGTCAGGACAGGTGGAGGGGTGCTCAATCCTCTCTGCCTACCCCTTTGGAGAAGTGGTATTTATTATATTGTATTTATATATGTGTGTTAAATTTGGTATATAAAGTAACAACAATATACTGGTATAAGACGACACATCTTAGAAGGCGCTTTGTGAATCTTCATACGCGCAAACAAGAAAAACCGATCCCGATGATAACTGAACACATTTTTAAAACCTATAATTACTCTTGTGCATAATAACCATAGGGTGCAAAATACAACGCAGCCATGTAACCCACATAAAAAAAAGAGTTATATGTAATGAATAGCGTTCAATGACCGCTATTAAGTGCAACGAATAGAGTTCAATGACCGCTCTGATTGGGCAATAGGATTTCCCGCACATCTAATTTTTACCTTCTGCATCAGAATATCGGTAAGCAATCTGAGTTGAGTCTTAGTATACACAATTATTTAACACATTTTACAAACAAAGATTTACAGAGATTACAAGGACAGAGAACAAGCAAAACAAAACACACCAAATCGATGTGTACTTTATGATGTCTCGAAAGGTTAATTGAGTATTTTCAGTTGGACGTTAGACCATCACTAACACATATGATAACTTAGATTCATGATTCTTTAATTGATTTGTTTTTGCATAAATCCATTCTGCGTGACTTCCCAGTAGTTGTCACAATATACTGGATATCAGTTTACATTTGGAGCTTTATAAAGAAAATTTATAAAGAAATTTGCAAGTTGTAAAAAATATTTTATTTTTTATTTTTAATTCTCTTTAATTTGGTATCAGTTCCAAATACGAATTGATATAAGTTCTTGAAGAAAAAATGTTTGTTGTTCTAATTTTATAATGTATATGAAGAAATTTTCATAATTTTAATTTTGATTTTTTAAATTAAATTTCTGTATTACTTTAACACGTTAAACGCCACGCGAGTTAATTTTAGCTCGCACCATTTCTATACCACGGGGCCGCGCGAACTAAATACAACTCCGATAAGGGGCCGGCTTTTGGGGCTTGTGGTTTAAATATGACTCGCGTTTGTGTGCTTTAACATAGTTCATTTGAATGTCCCGGCCTACTGAGCAGTTTTATCCTTTTGGCTTAGTATTTTTATTATGTGTTTCATAGATATTGTAGTAAAACTTCTAATAATAATAGCATATATTTATTAGCCAAAAATTTGGCCTGGGGGACCATTTTTTTCGAATTGGTCTGGCAATTAACGTGTTAAAAATTTACATTATAGGTGTGATTTTTTTGTTTTTCTGTAAATTTCAGATTTTTTTAAATTTTCTATAATTATACGTAACAAAAATGTATTATTTGCAAACAAATTAATTTTGTTACAATTACTATTTACTATTTATATACATTTTGTATTGTTTCTCGTATTTCAATTTAATTAGTGTTAAGAGTTGTAGTATTTTATATTTTTTTTCATTTGTTTTATTGTATAATGTGGTGCCATCCATTACATGTAGCTATAAAGGCAAATTGCCATAAATTTATAAATAAACAAAAAAAAATTGCACTATATAAAATTTCTTTGTATTAATACTTACCTATTGCATCAATGCCATTTTGCCTGGCATTTTTAGCAAAGGGTGACATGAACTCTCCATCGAACGAGAGGTTCCGGGCCATCCAAGCTATGGAATTGGCTACCGCTTGCAACGCTGCCGCATCGCTCTCTCCCTGCGCCCTCTGAAGCTCAGACACCAGCATCGCTTCGGGTACGTTATCAAACACTCCATCCGTGGCGACCAGTATCACGTCACCTTCTTCCACTCCGAATTCGGCAGTGTCAGCAGATTCGGGCCTGTGAAAATAAAAAAAAAAATCTGTACAAAATTGTAATCGATTGGGCATGAATGCATTACCAGATGGAATGCTACGCGGCACGATGGCATTAAAAGGTTTTGTGGTGGTACTGACATAATCGACAATAATGTAAGTGAGGTAGTTTCATACATCTAGAATATTTCAAACGCATCGCCCAGAGCTGCAAACCTCTGGAAGATTCTAGAGGCAGTTCACCTACCTCAGAGAATACAATATTGTCACCGCAATAATCCATTCTAGAAGAGTATTCACTCTCGCCAATATAGTCACGTAACACAATATGTCAGAGTTAGATCATCCATTTCCTACCTGAGACAACCGTCTCTATCGCCTTTTCGAGAACCAACTTCCTCGACTGCGTAATCGTTCGCCGCGATACATTCACCATCACTATACACTGCCATCTCTACACTGTATTCGGAGAATAAAGAACATTGGAAATTATGTCTACTCTCATCATTTATATTAGCAGGGTAACCGCACCCGCTAAAGTTTCATCATCATCATCAGCATAAACTCAACAGCCCCGTGTGGGTCTTGGCTGAATCAAAGAATCTTCTCCACTCTGTTCTACCCATGGCTACAGTTCTCCATCCTCTCAGGTACTTGGTTGCATCCTTGTTAATACAGTCCATCCATGCAGCTTCGGTTTATACAACACTTCTACATCTTTGTGGTTAAATGCTAGGTAGGCACTTAATGTAGTTATCACTAATTCTCACTATATGGCCCACCCACCTGAGACATGCAATCATAATGCACTACACTGATGTCAGTTTTTCCATAAATTATATACAGTTCACGGTTATCATTAAAACAGAGTGAAATCTCTTGCAATTATTACAATACTGATTGATTGTTAGATTTTTTGCAACCAGGGCTACATTTGAATGAATGAATGATATACCTGCTGTCCCACCACATACCCGTATTGCATCCGGAAACGAATTGAGTTTTCTTGTCAATACGCACGTCAGTTGAAATTAAATAACTCGTTACCCAAACGAGAGAGCAGCCCGGAAGGAGCTCTCAAC
>JAPMAF010000645.1:0-13501 GCA_026537445.1 Silvatares holzenthali | reverse complement strand
ATCTACTATAAGACAACACATACTATAAGACAAAATAAATTTTAAACCGATTAATTCATTATGATATTAAAACAATACTTTCTCAACAGATTTGGAAACCTGCCAATCTATTGCAGGTATTTTATTGTACATATAAATCACAGTCACTTTCAAATTCCACTGTATGTTTGATATCAAACATACAAACAATACTTTAACTGATACATTTGTTATACTTGACTTAATTTAAAGTTAATACTTGACTTAAAGTCAATACAGAATATATTTTATTCCGACTGGGTATAATTGGAAGAATATGTACTCTATTTAGAATACATTAATTTGGTTAAAAAAATGCACTGATTTTACAGGGAATTCAGAAAGTTTACACTGATGTTGAAATTACAGTTATTTTGGGTGGAAAGAAAATATAAATTGACCGTTATTTGAAACACTTCTGAGAGTAATTTCCATGAAAAATAGATATTTCAAAATGTATTAGCATACAAAATATAGTTTTAGAATATCAGCGGAAGAAAGACAAAATGGCGTTAGTACTTATAAATAAATAATGTATGTTAGTAAAATTGTTTTATTTTATAGAACAACGCTGTGTAAATTTTTTAGTTGGAAGTGGGAGAATTATAAAACTTTATAAGAAAGTGTAATATTTTTAAACTTTCCTTTCCTTGTATAGGAATTTCACTGAAGACTACCATGTTAACAATGTTTTATTCAACATGCTTGTATTACTTTATTAATGAAGCCATTTCGCATTTCCCCTCGTGATGCTATAAATACATGTGCAGAACATTTTTATTTACACACAAGTTCATTTGTTTATCATTATTTGGAAAAATAATTTATCATCAATCACGCTTCCTTATCAATTCTAAAATTCTTAACGTTTCACTTGTGCTAATTTCCATCTTGTTGAAAATGAACACTTTATCATAGCCAACGGAAACATTTAGTAATCATAAAACATCATAAGAGAATCAACATAATTATCCACAATGATTAAGATCAGTATCACAGTCAAGTTTGTATGATTTGAACAGAGTTTAGTTGTTGAATAATATCCCTATATTCTGACATCTTCATATTGGTGAAAATTTAAGTATCTTTTTAATACATTTGTGTATATTCTAGAAGATGAAACCTTTGTGTTTGTAGCATATTATAGAGACACATTTTATATCGATCTGCCTACATATGAGACACTATCGAAACACCATGTGAGTGGAGTTACAAAAGGGAAACAAAGGACAAATTCTCAAATCAGACCGAAATCAGAGGAAGGAGGAAACATATTGGCCAGTAACTCATTCCACAGACATTGACCAGCAACTCATTCCACAGACTCGTACAAGAAATAGTAAGAAAATATGTTTGTTATGATACAACCCAAATCTTCTGCGTTTGGATACCGGGAAAGAGTGTGTCGAGAAACCCTGCCAAAAATTGTAACTGCATATTGAATTGTTGATTGTTGAAATTGACAAGGAGTCGTTAAATATTATAATAAAAGATATCAAAAATATGGCTAATTCGTTGAAATAAGTATTAAAAGTAAGAGTACAATGTGTTAATAACATTATGGATAATTATTATTGATTTTCAGATCATTTAGAGGGGTCATACAGGCAAATATTAATCATTACAAGGTACTGTTACATACTACAATACAAAAGTTTTATACAGTTTGAGATTCTCAACGTATACAATTTGTTCATATTTCTTCTGTCAGCATTTTGTGCCACATATATAAACTCAATTGAAATGGAAAGAAACTCAATGATGTTACGAGTATAACACATGTGGATCTTGAATTCAATTACACTTTCCAATACAGGTATTCATAAATAAAACATAATCTACTTCTGCGCGGAAATGAGGAGGTTCTGTAGATATTTGAGTTCATGCAACCAAAGAATATAAAAGTATATTGTGTAAAATCAGAGAGTTAGGATAGAATGACAGAAATCTATGATTTAATGAAATATCTTGTGTAACCTTCGATCATATTAAACATTCTTCAATAAATAATATATTTTTGGATTGGTTAAAATTTGCCACCATATGGAAAAAAATTTAAATACATGAAAATTATGCAGATCTTGTGATGGGAGTGAGGAGATAGGAAAAACTTCTTATGCAAAATGGAATATGTACAATTCATTGAATATTATAATATTTTGTTTTATGTCTTTTAAGACTGTTCTTATTCATTTAACAAACATTAACGCGTTCATTGCGAGTATATGGTGTCTATATACATTACAAGGCTACATTGAATCCTACAAGTGTATAATATAATAATTTATTACTTAATTTGAAGATACTCTTCAATCGGAATGAATATAGTGGTTGATTAGATTATTCCAGAAGAGACTTTCAGATGAGTTACATTTTTATAATATATAAAGCCTAAGAAATATATAGTGTGTTTGTGGATTTAGAAGGCATTTGATAAAGCAGATGATTATGGAATATGGTTATGGAATACCCTTATAGATTATAACAAAAAGTAAGTTCAAGATGTTGATATTGATTAAAGAGTGACTGCAAGTGATAAGGTCAACAGTGCCATACAAAAGAAAACTCAGTTGATGATACATAATGGAGTCTTGATACAATGCTATAAGGCAATGAAACAAAAGAAGAAAGCAGAATATAATAGTGGAGATTAGATGGATAGGAAGAACGTGAAAAACCCTGATTGATAGAACAAGAAATGACAATATTAGTGAAGAATAAGAATTAAAAGTAACAATCATAAGCAGATTGGAAGCTGAGTGTTTAAGTCGGTTCGCAAATGACAAACCAGAGAATAGTAAAACAGACCTATAGTGCTAATATGGTTGGCAGAGTGTTGCGGCCAAGGTTTTTTATATAGCATAATGTTAAGTCTCATCAATCGTTGTGCGTGTATGACGAGATGCATGATTATGATGTGGAGGAAGCAAGAAATGTATGTCAGAATAGAGATAAGTGGCACTCCATTATCTCTGCCAACACCTATTGGAAAACGGCTTGATGTTATATATTTATATACATTTCTACAGTCATGAGGTTATGATTAAGAGAAACAGAAATTATAGAAATGTCATTTTTACCCAATGTATTTTTTACGCCTCAGCAATGAACGTGTTAAACAATATTGAATAGTCTACTAATTGATTACAACATCTGAGAATAACATATTCTTGAGCTAACATTAGATATGTAGTATTTAATAATTTAAATTTAACATAATATTTTATATAGTTTATACATAGTATATTACTGAAAGCAGGCGGGCTCACATAATGTAATAATCTTATTTCGTTGAAAATATTTTAATGAATTGAAATGAAAATTTAGGAACAAAATCATCTTCCGTGTACATGTGGCAAGTACCTCTGGGAAGTGATAGAATTGTAAATATCAATTTTACAAACTGCAAGAAATGTTCAAGAAAATGTCATGTGTTTACTACATCATATATTGACTCCCTTTATGCTGCACCAATCACTTCTTTTGGTTCCTGTTCTTTAACATTATCTACTAGATGCAGAGCCTCATTCTTCAGATCATTAGATCAATAGAGAGACAAAGCATTCGACAAAGAAAAGAATGCTAATATTAACAATGGGAGACCAAAAAACAAACACCAAAGTAATAGATATTACAGAGACGCAGGCAATATTGAAATGGAATTGAACAGGGTGTATTATCGGAATAAGAAACAAAATACTAATAGCAGGTTTTCACGATTCGAGATTCAAGTTTAGTTCCTTAATTAAACTTGAAGATGATGCTACTCAATATTTGTTCACACGTTTTAAATAAATCTAATCAACTGGTTCAGTATATACTGAGTGAAAGAGATTCACTATTATATACTGGAACAAATTCATCATGACAAAGTTTCATATTATTGTCTTTTTCTATTATGATGATTTAAAAAGAGAAAATTAAACAACTATAGTTTAGGAAATGAATTCGTGAGAACCTATCATTAGAGCGCTTTTGGGAGACAAAAAAAAGGACAACCAAGCATAGAATGGTTATGTGCGATACCACCTGGTGATCTGTTGTCATATGACATGGAAGGAATGCAAAGAGAATGAATCAGTATTTTCTAGGGCTTTTACGACCAAAAGATTCGCAAGTCAAAGACTTTTGGGTAGTCTGTCGTGTTGTAACATTTTGTTTGCCAACGTTTCGGACCACATTGCAGTGTCCATCTTCAGGGCGAGTATATCTGTGTAAAGTAGGCAGTCTGCCTTCCTGAAGTGAGACTGTCTTCTTTACACAGACAGACTCGTCCTGAAGATGGACACTGCAATGTGGTCCGAAACGTTGACATGACTACCCAAAAGTCTTTGACTTGCGAGAATGAATCAGTCTATATCCAAAATTTACAGAGGCAAGAGATGAGATTGTTCTAAGTTGATATCTTAAGTATTCCTGCACCAAGTAAGAGGAAGAGATTTTTACTTTCCGCACTTGTGACAATATCGTTCCATATAATTTGAGCTTGAGCCAGCCTAGCTTTGATCACAATATAATGTTATTAACAACTATAATCTACACATCTTCAATATTTTATTCTGAATAATTAGACATGTAATATAAATATTTTAATTTCATTCATTACGAATTACTAAATTATTAAATCACATCCTTTAAAACTTTCCACTATCCATCTCTACTCCACACTTCTCTACAATCTATCTATCTATTATGTGTATTGCATAATAAATATTGTTTAATACATATATAAATTTTCAGCTACTTTGTTAATACATATCACTACCATAGGATTTTAAAAGACATCATTTAAACAATAAGAGGATTACATTCAATTCAATTAAATGAAAACTTAAAATAAATAGAAATGCATTACAAGAAATGTTTACCCATAATAATTTTTAATTAAACCGTTGTGTATATTTGGCACAATGGTATACATGAAAATATTTCTCTTGGGTAGGAAACGGAATAATTTCATTACCAAAATGTAAAGCGATATTTGATAGAAGTCTTTAAGGAAAATGGTTTATATAGATTAATTGTAGATAAGACAACCTTTAGATCCTTGAAGTTTCGCGAATATAACTATTACATAAGAATAATCCTTCATCACTTGAAATGACAATTAATTAGGACAACTAAAGGCAGTACAGATTCAGGAGTATTTATTGGACAAAAGAAACCTAATACGTTATATTAATAGTGAATAAATACATTATTGATATTGTTTGATAATACCTAAAGCAAAATAAATATTTTTTTTATATTGATTCACCACATATGCGATTATGCGATGTTGTGGATCTGTATTAGTGGTGTAAAATTTGGTATACTAGCAAAATTGTATGTGAAACATTTGGTTTACCAATTATAAGTTCTCTATTACAGATTAGGTGTCGCTATTTGAAAAATAAATTTGGGAAAGGCCTATTATAAGCGAATGAATCTGTTCACATGAGCCTGCACACTCTGTATGTAGTATCTAGTCTCTGAGGTAACAGTAGTTTTTGAGATTGATGTTTTACTTTAGTTTAACCACACTTCAGATTTATGAGCAGGTTGCCACCAGGTTTACAATACAATATATCAGTGACGTTCCTTCCATAGAAGCCCAAAAGAGAGTTATATTAAATGTATTAATAGAAATCAATGGTAATATCATAATTTTGAATATATCTCAGAGCAAATCCGGCTTTTGGGATTCTATGGAAGGAACATCAATAAAATACGGCATCATACAACTACCCTAATAGGCGAGCAGAAAGGGTTTAGTGGTTCCCTATACATATCTTGACGTACATTCCTCACCTACATTCACACATTTCCACATACATACTTTTCAATTATTATTTGAACATGAATAGGGCCATCGATTAAAATTTGGTTGATATGATATGAAGTCATGACTATCTTGGATGGCCTCTCTGTTTTTGCTTCTTCATTCGTCTTGTATATTTTTCATAATAGCCTTTCAGCATCCATTCATACTACATGCTCAAACCATCTTAACACATTTTCTTGATTTTGTCAACCACACTTGCACACTCCATATTCTTTCCTCATATCTGTACTCTATTCTGTCATACATTGTTTAGTTACACATTCTTCTAAGAGGTTTCATATTACAGCATTTATTCTATTTGCATTCAACATCTGCTAGATTCAAGCATTGCTTTGTTGCCCCCCAATATTCTAATACGCACTGCCATTTGATTACTTACGTATAACTTATCGTTTAATATAACAGTGTTTAGTGCTCTATTTTCAGCCTTCATACACCTCTCATCGAAACTTTCACATTTTCGATCCTGTGCAAGCTATTTCCCAGGTATAGAAATGTTTGAATTTGCCGTAATTCTTCATTCTTACTATTTATTTTATACTCAGTCATTCCATATCGTTTATCAAATACCACGATTCACTACTATTCTACAGTAGATGACTACTCTTGCAAACCTCACATACATTGATGATTCATTTTTATTATCTGCTATCCACCAAGTTTATCGTAAAAATATATAATAATAATTAAGATGCAATATTTCAATGATTGTTCCAATTCAATTTCACGTTGTGATAATAAGCACATCATTTATCATATAATTTGTTCGAAATGGCTAGCTGAACGGAAAATATGCATGAAAATATAATATATTTAAGAATATGATATATTAAATCTTACTCAAATTCTCTCAAATATTAAATTTATTTTTAATCAGAAATGTTTAAGAATATCATTTTATGGACCCCTTTACAGTCCAAGAAAAATTGTGTATTTAAAACAATCTCTTGTACAACTTTATAATCCCAATATAAAGTAATTGATGCCTCCGAGAATTTTTTGTATAATCAATATGATTCCTTTTTGAGAATATAAATAAAATGTATATATTTTGTAAATATGTGTTGTATTAAATTCACACTAAATTTCAAATGAAATGTTTTATCAAAAATACTTTGCAAATAGTTTGAATAAGTCTCTTTGTACTGCAGTTAAAGAAAGGTAACATATCAGTTATATAATCAGAAACACATGAATTTATCTATTAATTTTAAGCAAAGTTCAAGCTGGTTCAATCCCGAATAGTCAACCCCATTTTCGGAATGAACAAATCGATAGTAAATTATTTTAATATATCATTTTAAAGTCGTATTTAAATCAGAAAAAATATGCAACAATTTCCTAACATCAATTATAAGGCGACCTTTGGGGTAATATCTTTCCTTACCATGAATAAATAAACAATTACTCTGTGTAAAATCCCAGTAAAGCAACATAAAATAAAAAGGAATGTTACAATTGAAAAAAAAACATATACTTCTTTTTAAAGAAAAATGATTGAATTTGAGGTTAAATGTTTGATCAAAAATTGAAATGTGAAATAGAAGAAAAATGATTAGAATAACGTAAATTCTCGAGTTTGTGATAAGATCACAGTGATTGGTAATAATGTGCAATTAATTTATTTATTCAAATAGCCGGTTTAAACAGACTATTTGTTTTTTAGAATGACCAAATCAATGGCAACCAAAATAATTATTATATACAAAAGAAGTATAAAGAATTATTGGAAGACCACAAACATGCAGGATAATGTGATTATTTAAAGGCAACTTAGACAATAGGGTAGATAAAGATGGTTGCCAAAATAAGATGTGTATATTTTTTGCTGGAAAATTATGTTTCATCATAGTTGCTTTTGTTATTATTGAAATAGTTGCCTGAAATTTCACCAAAGCGAGTTATTTGCTTATTCATAGTTGTGACAGACACATGATAATAATGAAATTCGTAACATTCTATAGGGACAGAGTATACATTTAGGAAAATACTTATATTAGATATAATATTAGACTTAAGAACTATTTCTTTTAATTAACCACATTTAAATATTGGAGTATATTAATGTGCTACTATATCAAAGAGAACATTTATATTTAACTTTGATGGGCAAACACTAAACTGTTAAACAATTCATTTTTGCATACTTAATCAGTATTATGAAAGAAAATAGCCATCATCAGGCAACACAGAGAAGAGTGAGATATTCTTAAGTACAAGATACATTTACATAGATTTAAAAGCTCGCTTAATTTTTTTGATTATCGTTACCAAGAATCAAACACAATAGTTGTTTTGACACTAAATAGTAAATAGATATAGTAATTTTTTTTATTTCCTAGTCTTAAATTGTATTTTTTCATTATACATCTCTCAATTTTCAACATTAAGGCCTACTTTATATCACTAATCATAATACTATTCCAATAATATTTTTTCAATTGTGTCTCCTTCTCATTATTGGTATAATCTCTTGTTTAATGCAGCTTTTTTCAGCCAGGGATTGTAGCCTCTTCATAAAAATCTGGTTCGTCTTCCATATCCAACTCGGGTTGTTTACCATCCAACTAGAAAAGTGTAAAATTTTGTTAAGATAACCAATTGTTTTTATTGGGCCTAATATAACACAACGTAGTTGCAAATACAAATAAGTGATCTACAATAAAGTAGTTATATAATAGATATTGCATGGATGTTTACGGCTTTATGAATAACCCTCATACTTACAGCTCTCAGTTCCATGGGAGAAAATATGAATTTTAGGTTCCAGCGTAATGGGACTAACATGATGAGCAAGAAGGGAAAAGCCAGAGAGAAGTTTGTAGATTTCACCCAGAACAGCAATCCCAAGCAGCCAAGTTGGATAGCCGTATACAAGTGCATTTTCATCATTGGCACCTGTAAAGAATAAAATGTTACATAAAAAGATTACTTTCCTAGACAGATTTTGAGTTCACAGTCAATTCCATTACATGTCCATTGCTCCCGAGATACTATTTTTTTCTTACTTCAATGCTTGTATTTTTAACTGGTTTACAGTGAATTTCCTCATGCCCATGTAACATTTATGATAATATTGATAAAATATTTTAAACTTACACGTTTGACATAAGCAACTGGTGGGTGATGTTTGACCGGCATAAAGACTAAGACAAAGCGTTCAAATAGTTGGATTCCACTCATTGAAGATATTCCCATGTACAGGAAGACACCGAATAGCACAGCCATGGGAACCAAACTCAGAAGGAAAGCCATAGAAACGGATGCACCAACTAGGATGGATACAATTAGAGCGCTGAGGCGTTGTTCTGAAATAACATTTTCAATAACATAAAAATAATTAAAACATTTGTAAATGATTACCGATAGAATCTACCAATTTATGGAAAAATGAGACGGAATAGCTTTAAAAGATAGAACTTTGTGATGAATTTGGCATATAAATTGGCCGTATAGACCATAATATTTAATAATTTGGTACTGTTAAATAAATAAATAAAAAAATATTCAAATAATGTTTAACTTAAATAAACAGCAGAATATGAGAGCTGTACCTTTGACTTCAATGATGTATGGCTTGTCTCCGGGGGCATGAGTCTGCGACATAACAGTGAGGGCTGATACATGTGCTAGCGAGCGCACAGTGGCTACGCATACAAATGGAGCACCAATCAGTCCACATATTGAGTTGAGGAAAGAGATCACCACAATATCCAGATGGAAGCCAGATCCTTTACGAAGGTTGCGTTCAGGTTTGTCCACGATTTTCCTAATTGAAATGATTTAAGGTAATTAAAAATGATAAATAAGACATGATATGATATTAACTTAACTAAACACTTATTACAATTTTAAATGAACATTTCGCATTATATCAATATTCTTAAATTATTGTAATATCTAGCAAAGCAATTCATACAATTTTGGATTCATTTTATATCTTCGCATACATATCTTAAAAAATATACAATTGTTATGGTTTGACAAACTAACATTATTTGGTACATATATCATACAAAAATCGCATATAATTAAATACACAATTTAAAATTTTATAACAAGTATAAACCTTATAAATAAAAACATAACGCTTTTTAATAAACATCAAATGATACATTTCAAACTATAAACAATATGTCATATTACATCAATAATCACAAGATGGGAGGAGGTAAGCTTGATGTGGTTATAATAATGAATGTCCTTAAATTGTCTGAGAAAGGATTTGTTGAAATAATGAAAATATAAAAAGATGATAATTGTTCTAAGATGGCGACAGCGGTTTGTGTGATTGGGAGAGTGAGCAGATTCAATACACTCAATAGTTTGCAAAGCACAAATTTTGTCTTGACAAATATTCTGCAAAATAACTAACTGCTTGCCATTTTAAAATCAATATGGTAATAAATAAGCTAATAAGCTGTGAAGGTAATGCATGCTCCTCAATAGTTTTAAAAGTCTACACAGAATTATAAGTATAATAAGTTAATTATAAGTATAATAAGACTCTTACTCGGCTATGTGAGTCTCCATGAACATGATGATATATCCCATGAGAGCTGGTACGCTAGCAGCAAACATAGCCCAGATCGGGAAGGGTTTATCATCAGTTCCAGCGAATGGTACGATCCAGTCTCGTTGCTTCGGATCACTTGGAGTGAGGCCATTAGGAACTTTTAACTTCTCTGTGTACACTTCAGGTACCAAGTAGTCGAGTAACACCATCACCACGATGGCGATGGGTACACCGAAATCTCCCAATGCACGTCGTGCCTGAGTAGCAAATGTTTAAAATTAATCAATATACGGATTAAAAAAATATATCTTTTGTATAATAGACTTGTGTGAAATTGAGATGACGCTTATATTGCAAAGGTTGGTAAGTATAGTGCAAACGGATATAGCATTTTCTCAGAATAAGCATACTTTAATGTTTTCTATTCAAATTCAATATACTGCCAAATTTTCGTTGGCTACATTATATATGACATTTTTTAACATTTCATTTCAAGGTTAAATTTTATAAATGAGGAAGCGGTATTTTGAGAATAACGTACAAAAAACTTGAAGATATTATGCAATGACAATGGACATGACATATTGCTAACATGAACACCCGATGTGGACTAATGACATTCTAATAATGGTGTATCATAGAAAAAGAGAGTTTTAGAGAATACACAAAAAATTACTAGAGTTTTGGAAAATGATCTATTGCAGTGAATATATTTCTGTGTTCTAAATGATTGAATACATGTCAATGGAATTAACTCTACTTTCATTTCTCTGACTAGATGTAAATTTTATGCATCAGTATAATTTTAGAAGACTTAGGCAGTTAATTTTGATTGCATTTCTAATTGATTAATGATGAAAAAGTAAATACTAGGTTTCTTTCCTTATAGATTTGGCAGTCTTTAAGAAAAGTATGAATAGCGAGTGTATGCACTATACAAAGACATTTTGACAGGATATAGAATCACAACAGAGTTTATCAAATACTAACTTTCAAATGATATGTATCATAATATTACTGGATTATTTGGTCCAATAAAATTTATTTGGTTTTAATGTTGATCGCCAAATGTATTTTAATCATATTATATTTAGTATAAATTATAAAAAATAAGTAATAAACAATGAAGTAATATTGAGATTCGCTTCACAAAAAACTAGTAGGAATTGTAATTATTATAAAAACTTACACTTCTTCCGAGGAACTTACTGTTCCTGAAAATACGCAAATAATAAGCAATTGTGAAAGTTCCCAGAGTCAGAAGAGTGCAGAATAGTGCCGTATTTGGTTTATTGATAATTTCCTCTACTTCAGCAGTCATTTGGGGATCTGCAGCCGAGTCAATGAAGGTGGAGTTCTCAGTTATCGATCCGGGATCATCCATCATCATCAGTCCATTGGAAGTGTTTATGACTGTTGTCAGTGATGAGTTCGATATCAGTGCAGCAGATGATAGTGTCTCCAAGCAGTAATCCCGCATGAGAGAGTGGATGATGTACAACGCTTGAAGTTTGGAGAGTGATTCAAATATGAATATCAAGTTGATCAATGAAGAGAAAATGTCTTCGGTAAATCTGAAATAAAATCATTTATTATTAATTGTTGTGTACAATGTTGTTATTGTATTCAATTGTCCTATTTCTGAGCTGTTATTTATTCATTAATTATGTTGCAATAAAATATACCTTGTGAATTGTTTAGCCAAGACACTACCCTCCACCATTGCAACGAGGAGACTGATAATTGCGATCCAGAATCCAATGTACAGCCTTAGAGACAAGAAGTTAATATTCATGGATTGACAAATCATAAACAAGCTCTGGTCGAACAGTAGCAGAGGTCCAGTTGCACCTACAACCATCATCGGCTGAGCAGACAGCAGGGCGAAAAGTATTCCAGTCACAGACGTGGAGAGAAGGGTCTCAGATATTCCCATTAGGTTATTAGTTTTGTCTCCAACCAAACCACCAAATGTGATGGCAGATGATAGTGCAGCAAAATACATGAAGATAAATGCTGCTACGCATTGCCCATTGAATCCGTTGGTGAAATCAGACACATACATTGGATAACGACGCTTGATGTCATTGATTACACCTGAAATTGTATTATGCAGTTTGAATGAATTCAATCATACTATAAAATTTTAACTATTTGGAAGTAGTGAAAGGAAATATTCGACCTAAGTCTTAATACTCTCCAAATTGTACCAAAACAATAAAAGAATAGTTCAGTAAAATCTAATAAAATTATTATACATTGGTTAAAAGTAGGACATTTATACCACTATCTCTGAAATAATTATTAATAAAGTTACAGAGTATAAGAATAAACAGTACATTCATTAGTGATAATCAAGATCAAATAAGACAAAAATGTTGAAAAAACAATTTGCATTATTTTTAAAATATTTTTTCTAATATACTCTAATGATTTTTTTTATTATACATAAATAAATGTAATCTCTAGGTTCATGAATGCAGTTTTCTATAATGCACTCAATTACTAGCAGTGGCATCTGTATGCAACATTAACAACTAAACAATATATTACTAACCCTTCTATGACAGGTAGATGAAAGGATAGTTAATCTTAGCTATATTTATCACAATATTAATGTTACATAGTTTATTGACTGCTCTATTTTATTATTCGTCCCATTTATAGATGTCTAATGTATTCCAAAATTAAAGAGGGTATTAAAATCTAAATTATAGTCAATATTTAATATGGGGTTAATTTTTCTTCAGTAAAATAGAATATTTCATATTTTGAATATAATTTATTTATTGGAATCCATTATATAAAGAGATAAGCCTTAAAATGGAATATAAAAATTAAAGAAAGACCAACCACATAGCTTAACCTTTTGACTGATGGTTATAGAGAGAATAACATTTGAAGTGCATGTTATTATATATACATCACTCATAAAATTGTACTCATAGTGATATCTAACATATTATACATGTAATATTCCCCATTCAAACACGAGTATTCTGCTCTATTGGAGAGGTAGAAGCGTTACATATTTTTTGTATATTCTTTTGTTATTCGCATGCATTCAACTTTTTTGATTTAAAAAATAAATAAATAAAGCATAAATAAAATTATAAACATACATATACACACACATATATATA
>JAPMAF010000644.1:0-13502 GCA_026537445.1 Silvatares holzenthali | reverse complement strand
GCAAGAAATTTCGCGAAAAATCGCCCGCATTTAGCACTAGTACGCGGCCGAGTGCACCCGCTTATATTGTGTTAAGATAAAATATATTTACTTTGATTACGATTGTTTTATTTTTGTAATGAGCTGCTAATAACAATTATTTGTATTCTTTTTTTCTGTTTTACTATACAAGAGATACCACAACATCACCATCCGTCAGGGTCGGTGCAATTGCACATGTAAATGCTGTGTAGCAGTCGGAGGTGAAATTGAAAACCTAGTTATTCAGTTCTAATCACGAAACATGGATAAATTCATCTCGTTGCTTACAATACTGAATTGTGGTATTATAATAATAATTCTTTATTCCAGAATTACAAAAATTGTATGTAAAAATATATCTTAATTTATAATTCCATATCCTTAACACTTACATGCTAGCACTATACTGTACTTATTACTATTTGCGGATTACTCAGGTCGCGTGGGCACTGCTCATTGTTGCCCAGTGCCCAGTGCAGCAGTATCGGGGACAGTATCCACTCTAGCGCCGCGCTCACCAAGGTGTTCTCGCTCTTATGGAGTCTCTGCCGCATTCTGAGAGGCTTGCATCTCTTCTGAGAGTATTGCTCAGTTGTAAAAATATTATTCATAAAGTGATCAAAGTAACCACCGAACATATACAATAAAAATATATAATCTTACCGTTCCCTGGTGGTCCAAACAGTAGCAGCCCTCTAGCTGGTGCCCTTAATCCAGTAAATAACTCCGGTCTCAAGGCAGGGAGTACAACCATCTCTTGTAAAGCTTGTTTGGCCGTCTGGAAAGCAATAATTAGTTTCTTATAAACCTTTTCAAACGATCAAGTGTCTAGTAAGACATCTGTTTGGTTTTGTTCGCATGCAGTCTGGTCAATATGAAAGTAATTAGAGTTAGCTGAATCTAGGCTACATTATATCCACTCTTGTCCAATTATCAATCAGTAGGGTCCAAAATGTGGTACCACTGATGGCATTACAATTTTTCTGCATCTCTGCAAATGTTTTTTTTTAATTGTTATACATATTACACACGAGGAACCATGACACCAGTCTCAGTCTGGGATTTTAAAATCCAGTACAGTTGCACATGTAAATGATGAAAAGGAGGAGGGAAAAAAAACCCGGTTCTAGTTCTAGTTATGAAACATGGATAAATCCATTTCACGTGGCGTATAATACTGAACGGTGACTGCTTCAGGACAATACAAGATCTTTTACCCTTTTGCCAGTCCAAAATGAGTATACATTTTATAAATGCATTTATTGTTATTTTTTGATTTTTCACATATATTTTTAATAGAAAAATGCACTCTTAAATTATATTTTTTCGCTCTGGCAGAATTCAAACTCGCGATCCCCAGCGCTGTAGTCAAGTGTCCTAACTGTCAATTTGTGCAACTCTGTAGATGTGAGAGTTAAGCATTTGTAGATAAGATTATTCATGTTACATGTGTTACTTTCACAGATTGGCATGTTGATCACTTGGAGCGGTGTATAAATGGGCATTAAATGATATGTGTAACCTCTTGTCCAGCTATATCTTCCCAAGCAACTTTGGGCCCCCCATCGATGATCTCATCCAGTATGAGCTGTGCCAGCTTAGGCTCCACTCCCCGCAGGGCCCCCGCGGGCGCTGCGGGCCGCGGCCGAGTAGGAGTGCCCCCTCCACCCGTCCGAGCGGCTGGACCCTTGCGGACGGGAGAGCCGCTTGCGCCGATCTAGGAAATAAAATGAGATTTAAGAATGACTAAAAAAGCTGGATAGGCTAGATTAAAAAATAAGCAGAAATGTCATTGAATACAGTTGTATGCATTATAATCTAAAGTTGAAGATAATTTTGAAAGGTGGTATGTACAACATAAAATATTTTAATGTTATGGTGATTTCTGATCATTTTTAGAATGTAAAAAAAATAAACATTGAGCAATGTCAATGCGCTCACGTCACCATTTAATTAGGAATGGGTATGTTTAGACTGTGGTAAAGCATGAAATCTAATTATTTCTGTTGGAAATGATACATATTGAATAAGGGTATTAACTATATCTATACCCGTCAAAATTCTTAATGGGCCGTTTGGGTTATAATGCTCTGGAAAGGTGACGGTAGGAATTTATTCACTGTCACATTTTAAGATGTTACACAGTATCATTAGTAACCTAGTAATCCTAGCAGAAATCAGATATATGTTACAATTTCATATGGCTGTTCACGTTCGCATGCACAGTTCTATACTGGTAGGATCAATTTAATATTTACTTCATTTTTAGAGAAAGCTAAGCAGTACCTGAATGATTTGGCAGAACACATCAACCTGTTTAGTATATCTCATGAGTTTGCCAAGTGCATTGAGGAGGTTCTCATTATTTAATTATGTTTTTTCTTTAAATGTGTATATTATTTGTTTTAGTTGTAAGAATACTATGTTACATTGTTTTTTTTTTATATTGAGCGGTGCAAAGGTTTACAACTGCTCAATGTTATATTTCATCTCTAAAATAAAAATAAATATTGACGATATATGAATATGTACAAAGAAAATATAATGGTCTTCGACACTTTGAAGCCAAAGTTTGCACATCATCAAATAAGGAAACTTGCCAAATCTCTATATGAAAAGATCATTTGCAAAAATAATTAAATGACATGCAAGATGCCATATTAAAAGAATAATCGAAATTCAAGGATTCTTTTCTGCTAAGCATATTAAATGAGACAGTACCAAAAACGGACGGCCTTCGATAGTCAATACAGAAATCATCTAACGCAACCAGCAATAATATCGAATGTCACCTGAATTAAATAAAAATAAACGAGGCAAATGTCTCGCCGGCTGCATCAAGTGTAGCAGATTGCGTTATGGCTTTATTGATTCTGTAATTAAAAATACATCATTGAACTCTCAATGACCTGAATTCCTGAAACGATCAAAACACCTTTGCTCACAAGAATTGCAATAAAGTGTTCTCAACATTTGCATATTATCTGTATATCGACTCGGTAAACATGACATTTCAGTTGAATGTATGATGTGGAAGGTTTTGTATCACCAAAATAATAATTGTACTAACCGATAGTTGCCTCTTGACAGCCGGTGGTGTGCTAGCAGGTTTGGCTTGTCCTCGTCCAACAATGTAGGGCCCCGACGCTGTGCTGGCGCTTCGCCCCATAGAGCGGGGTAATGTTAGTGACTTAGACATGACGCCACCGGAGCCTGGGACCCTTTTGCCAGCTACTGTCAACTTGCGCCCAGAAACTGAGAGGAGAAAATTGCAGAAAAGGTTATACCGATATTTGGCCTATCAGTTTTATCTTTTATTTAATATTTTAATAATTTCCGCGAAGATGTATTTAATGCTTATTTTACTGATCGCATGGAATGACTTGTTAGAACAGCAACTGTACTATCATCTATTACTTCAAAAGTGATATTTAAATGTACAGATTATTTCATACATGTGCTACACATGAACAGTGGCGGATTTAGTTTGTGATTCAATTATAATGCCCTCTAAATATTTTCACTACTTCTACACCCCATACATAAGTATATTCCATTGCTGAGCAGATACCGAAGAACCTGACGTATGGTAAAGACAAAAATCAAAAAGTAAAAAAGTCTCCTTCAATCCTAACTATAATTTTTAAACTTCATATATATTTGTTATACAAATTATTTCATATAGAATCAAACTCCATTTTACAGTATTTAAATCTTTCAGTTGGTTAACAGTAACTTTCAACTCTTATTTTTCAAAATTAAGAGAAAACATAGCACTCTTTGAATTTTAAAGACATATTAAATATGATTGCAGTTTACAAAGCTATGAAAATAATATAATAATATCACACTAAAAATATGGATATATAGGGTGTGATAATGACACAAGGATCTGATTACATTTGTTGATAACTCGCTTCCTTGCATGTTCCAGAGGAACTGCAAATATTTGTATGTTGGACACTATTTTAATTGATATTACGATAAAATTCTGAACAGAAAAGTCTCTGAAATATGTATGAGTGAGTATTGTTATCGATGCCATGATGCTTGTGGAAATAGAGATTGATTGGTAAAACTGGACTTACCTTTTAATTCTACCTTCTTAAAAATCTGAAGGTTTTGAAATAAAACCCAGCAAAGGTTTGTAAATTACTGTGGATAAAAGTGGGTTTTAAATATATATATTTTTGGGGAACCTAGAGCTCAAAATGCTGAATCCATAGTGTGCAAAATTTTGTTTTTTCCAAAAGTGGATCTGGCGGAGTCTGATTCTATATGATACATGTAGTCTTTTTTTATTCTTCACATTATGAAACTTCTCGTTTGAAGTGAACGCATTATCATAGCAATGAGTGTTGAATTCTTCTATAACAGTTATAATGGATTACACCATAAACATACAAATCTAAATACATGTGCATCTACTGGAGCGTGAACTATGCTGCAGCTGCAATGGATAAAAAATCTAAAACATTCACTACAAAAGAGCACAGGATGCATGCAAGCGTAAACGGTGATACACTTCTACGAGTGATTTATCATGTAACCACAACTACGATATTTACATACTAACATTTGTTAAATCTTCTTAGAAGTTCCAGTCATTACTTAATAAGACTTAATAGTACATTAGTAACATTTTTGAAAAAATTCTATTGTGCGTGAATTAAATCATTTTACAAATAAATGATAAATATTAATATGTCTTAAAATTAAAGGGTTAAATTTGTAAATATTAGAATGTCACATTTGATGAAGAATTATTTGTTAGATAGAATCACTCTTGGATTTAGATGATTATTTAAATGTAAAAATATCAGAATGGTGGCTTGACAAAATTGATAAAAACTGCTTTAAACTGAGAAAAAAAGTAAAGGGCACTCATCAACAATTGTGTTCCACAATAAAAATTTAAGCATCCATATTAATCAAAGTGGATCGCATAAATTATTAAAATTTTTAATATCCAAAAGCCATCACATTGTTTACAAGACACTAGTCTGTAGTATTTAAATTTTAAGATTTAAACTAAATACCTGTGTGCACAATATAGTCATTTGGTAAAAAGGAGATCAGTTTAAAATCATAATACTTCCACCCATCAAAATCACAAATTGAGTGCACTTTTACCTTTTTGGAAAGAGCAGGTGCTACAATATGCTAGTATAGAAGAATATAATAAAAAAAAAATAACTGCATAATAAAAAGTTTCTCTGTGTACATAATTCCTATTATTGAAGTTTGCTTTCGAAAATCCTGAAAGAGAAGTGTCATTTACCTTCATTATTGTTATTATTAGATGAGGTAGCTTGTGGTGAGGTATAGCTATTGACTTGAGGCTTGTGTGGAGTTACTTCCATGGCATCCCATACGTCATTATCGCCGCGGGAAGCGCCTTTGTTCGCTGCATTCCTTTGACGTACCTTTGAGGTCTGTTTATCTGACACACCGATCTTGGCGAGAGCCTCAAAATTCGCTGCGTGATCGGAAACCAATATGTGTAATTAATGGAACATCCCGATCTGTTGAATTCACGTCTCATCCCGGTACGTTGATGTTGGCCAATTGTTAGATTTATGTGAACTTTATTAAGTAAACGCGTTAACCAGTTTATGAGTCAACCGGGCAACAAAAAGTGTCACATTCTATTAATTCATTTATTTCAGTTTTGCATAATTTTGAGTTACAATCAGTACGAAAACTTGAGCATCTTGCCATCTGCGATACTCTGTGGTATCGCTTAATTAAATGATCATAAATAACTTAATATTTTGAGCAATCAAACAACAGCAAAAATTTCACTCAACGAATGTTATATACTATAAAATTAAAATAAATAAATAATGTAAATTATATTGTATCCCGTGCTTATATATGTAATCAAAACGTGCAATACAACAAATATTACAAATCGTGTAATCTTTATTCTTTCCACAAATTATAAACAATAAATATATAAAAACTTTCACCATATAGTAGAGTGAACACTGTCTCTGTAAACATCTAAATCAAGCAACTAACCAACATCAAAACACCGGGAAATTATGTGCATTTAAACATAATAAAATTCAGATATGCGTGGATAAAAAACAATTAAACAGCTCATGCAGTGATACAATTCATATATAGAGTTGCTACTATGCCAAAACATGGAAAATAAAAGTGAATCAATGAGGTCTTAGGATTTGGTTTCTTCAATTGTGAGATTATGATTTATTTAAAATACACAATCTCTAAACATCAAAAAACATATTTGCTAGGAGTAGGTGACATAGAAATTGACTAATCATCTGTATTCATGTAATTGGTAAAAAATTGAATAATTGTTAGATTGTCATAACGCAATAAGTTCTCCTTTAAGTACTGTTAGTAAATTCGTAGGATATTTTAAAAGAAAACACCTTAAGCAGATTTGCAGAAATTGTTAAAAAAAAACAAATTGTATTTGCTATAGTGCATATGATATGTTAGTTACATAATGACTATTGATTTGAAGTGAAAATTTAGAGTACTTTAATAAAAAAAAGCAACTGATTTTTTGACTCAAAAGCACTAAAATAAAATGATACAAAAATAGCCAAATAAACTAGAAAAAAAAATATGATTAATGTAAATTTATGTAATGCTAAAAACCCAATAATTCTTGGATTACCATCTGTTTATAGATGTCTAACCATGTTCAGATTCTAATGATTCATTGCTGAATAATAAATGAAGAGAACGAAAGAATGTGTTCTGGATGTACCATATCAATGCTTTTATATATTTATCCCACAGAAAAAAAGAGATGTCCAAATGATTGAACTTCAAGAGCATGTTATCAAAGCATCATTGGATTGCAGTAATAGTGATAGTCCAAAGAAAGTATTTTCGTAAATTTTAACTTAGAGATTGCCATCCTTAGTAATGTAGAGACAGAAAAAGATAAAGAACATATGAATGCAAACGGAAAATGTAATTGATTTGGCCAGTTATTTTATTTTAATTTTACCGATCATGAAATTTTTTTGGTTAAAATTCATTATTATTATTATTATTCCATCACGCCTTTTCCCCGAAGGGGTAGGTAGAGAGGATCGAGGGCCAGACCATTTTATCCTGACATACATCTCTTGCTTCTTCCACATTCATACACCTCCTCATGCATGCTCTGCGATTATTCCGACTACGAACAGAGCCATCGATTAAAATTCATCATTTTCAATAATAAAGAAACAGACTAGAAAAACAGACTCCAGTTTCAAGACTAGCTAAAGATTATTGAGTATTGCAATCCGAGAACAATAGTTTATCATTGATAACTGAAACGAGATAATAAAATACAAACTGATTAGATCACATGACAATAATTTCTACATTCCCCATTGTGCAATATGTACTTTTTTAAATTAGTCATTTTGTTTCCGAACTCATTCACTGAACAAAAGAAACATTTCAATTATATTCTAAACTCAATGACACACCTTTTCCTGTCAATTTCATCAGGACGAGACTGTCCCTTCCAGTTCAAAGGAAGCATTCGATTCCAAAAATAAATCAAACGGCTACAATTTATGGCCATGAAAAAAAACGAGAGGAAAGACAATAGAGGGGACACTAATACATTTCTCATGAATCATTCCATGCCTGTTGAAAACAATTAAAATAGATTTCGTTAATGGTTATTTGTTTTGTTGAACACATTGAACTTTGTCGGGCGCTAGGATCTCTTGAACATTTGAAAGACACAAAGATTGGATGGAAAATATAAAGTTTAAGTTTTCGCTTGGGTTCCTGCTTTCTAACATTTGTTTGACGAATTATAAACAAACTTAATCTGACAAAGCATGACACAGTGGAGAGATGAATGTTTATGAAAATAATAAAATTTGAACAGAAATACAAACTCTCGAGTCTGAGAAAATACTTAACATTTTAAACAATACAAATAGGTTGGCAATACAAGGTTGTTCCAGCTCAATTCAATACATGCTATAAACCAACTCAAATTTTCATGAAATTTGGTACAGGTGTACTATTCATGTAGGCATTAAAAAAAATCAAATTCTCATTGAGACACACTAACTCATTTTTGAATCACAGAATTTGACCAAAAACTGCTAATGCTTTCTTTACAATTTCTCCAGGAGCTCTCCAAATAGGGTTCGAGAGTTGGGAGAAGGATATTTTACAGCAATTTTCACGGCCTATATACAATATACTATAAGCTAATACTAAAGACAAAATTAACAAACATAAAAAAATGTTTACAGTTTTTGAAAAGCACATATTTAAAAGAAAATCTGAAATGGCCAAGTAAATTTTGTTGTAAAATTGTGTTGATTTGACCTGGAAACGCGAATTTTGTGTGGGTCACATTATCAAAACAGTAGTGCAGAACTATTTTGCATAGCGGGGCGCATACCAACTATGCCAATAACAATTTTATTTAGCATGCACCTATGCAGAGATCATACAAAATAAAATAAAAACTACCATATTATGTAATTCAACATGTCACATATTGATATTCTCAACAGAAGTACAATTAAAGAGTTGGGGGGTGGGATGGGACTGTGTCGGCTCAGAGCTTGAATGGGACATTACAGCACACCTATTTGGTAACAAGAGTGTGATAGAAACGCTATACGTACATACGCTGTTGGTGTTTTCTTCCGAACATACAATTTAAAAAAAAACAAATCTAATTAGAATTTTCTAACATTACTATATACTATTTAATTAAAATTTTATTACAAACACAAAATATATATTTAATTTTCTGTAGACTACCCTACAGAAATGCAGTATATCATTTAGGTATACTTGAAAGGAGTGAAGGTACTAGTTAAAGTGGAAATTAAGGCTAATCATATTTAATTACAAAACATGGACAAATCCATTTTGTGTGGCAAATAATACTGGTATCACTGTAGGATAAATAATACATATTTACTGCTTTTTCGTAGGCTTTCACGACCAAAAGATTCGCAAGTCATACAATTCAGGCAGTCTGGCTGCCTTCTCTACACAGACAGACTCGCCCTGAAGATGGACACTGCAATGCGGTCCGAAACGTTGGCAAACAAAATGTCACAACACGACATGACTACCCAAAAGTCTTTGACTTGCGGATATTTACTGCTATTTTATATAGTTAATATATGAATACCGATGACCAGTTCATATAATGATGATCAGCCCAAAGTAAATAATATTTTCCATGTTTCCAAATATATAAATTGTGCTTTGACTTTGTGAGGAATTCAATTAGTAACTTCATTTTCCCGATAGTAATATGCAAGTAGAGTAATCTCTATTTTTATAAAAAATAATTGACATATTCACAATATAATATGATTAAAAATATCAATAGTCTATTAAAAAGTGTGATAACCCTGTGGGAATATTACAATGCAAACAAAAACTCTGCTAAAGGAACATGACTCACTGAGAAAGTGCAATCGATCCCGCGCCATTCCGAGGTTGGTCTGCATCTTATCGTGTAATCTTTGCGCTCTTTGCCAAGCTTCCCCTCTTCCACCCCAGCACTCTACGGCTATGCCTTGCTCCAGTTCTCCGATGCCCTTCTTGTAGAGCTCGATGGCCAGATCTTTTTGACCTGCAAAATAAAGAATAGAATATTGTAAAAGAATATCTCAATTGTATGACTCAATCTGTCTTATTAATTGCGTATTACGTATTCTCCGAACTGTCATTATTATGCCCTCCAGAAACAATTGGCATCAAAACTATTACGGCGAAGAGCTAAGTTTCTTCTGTTCCAATTTATGGCTTCGTTTAGCGATGGAATATATTTATAGAGTATAGAGGTAGCGGAAATATTCAGAGGGCCTCAAAATTGAATTGCACCTGGGCTCTCTAAGCGCTAAATCTGCAAGAAGAGAACTGTTCTATTTTGGATATGTGGCCATTGGTACGCCTTTCATAGAAGCCCAAAAACAGAAATTGCTGAGATATATTTTATATTATAATATTACCATTGATTTCTATTATAACTTCTGCGGATAACTGCAAAGTTGCTATTTATATCAATGAAAATATAATATTGAATATATTCCAAAGCGATTATGGATTTTGGGCTTCTATGGAAACCACAATACTGGAAGTGGCCAGGAGGCAAGTGGGCAATCTGGAAAGGTTGATAGTAACTGGGAATGTGTAAGGGCAATCACCAGTGAGACAGCAGAACTAGTCAAGGATCTGATGGGGTCTTCACTCATCATGACCCAGGACAGAAACAGGTGCAAAGTTGTTACAAATAGACAGATTGAAGAAAAAGCTGAGGGAATAAATGTTTGTTTGGGATCTAAATTGTGAATACATGATTAAATATAACAGTGGATATCTTGTTATTTTTTTCTACAATGATTCAAATTGATACAGTCTAATACAGACTATTGATATATTACATTTTAGTATTCTACTTTATTTAGAGAGAGAAAAAAACAGAGTGTTCAAATATAGATTGAAGAATGCATATTATGTCAGATGTGAATTACTTAACATATAGATTTGCCTACATTATTGAGAGAACAAGTTTCCACACATGGTATAATTATTGCCGGTTGGCTATCTGACAGTATTGCAGAGTAGAACGTGGTTAGGTAGCATGCATCAATGGGCTAGTAGTAATAATTGCTTGGCTGCCCACACACTCATACAACTATATAGCATTCACCTCCAGAATACAGTGACTCACAACAGATTTTGAACAAAGGCAATTTTAGAAAAAAAGGTTATTTGAATCTAACATGCGAGCCAACTTTTCTTGTATCTTTATGTGTCATAAATAACTTGAATCTTGGTAAAGTAATAAAGGGTAAATAACGTCTGGCAAAGTAAGAAGTAAATGATGACTGCCTTTATAGTGCAACAGGTTGAACTAAAATAAATTCTCGTAGTCAAAAGTTTTTTCCAAGAGTTGAAATACAGTACTGTTTTTATTTTAATTATTTAAAATACTTCAGATACAGGATTAATAGCCATGTATAGCAACATTATAAAACATGTCAAATGAAGGTAAATTATGAAGTTTGGATCTATCAAGCATGGCATCAACTTGAACTGGTTTCATTTTATTCTATTTTCAGTTATCTTGTGGTTACATTATTGTTCTACATGTTTTGGTCATACACTGACCATTTTCGAAAATATTAATGTAAAATTCGTTCTTGAAAATGGTCAGCGTATGATCAAAACACTTAGAATAATAATGAAGTAGATGTGGTTTTAGGACAAAGTTTATCCTAAAAAGTATTTTATAAAACAGGTTTAATTTTTTTCTTGCAAGATAAAATTAAGAAAAAAAGGATCATGCTGATAAGAAAAGGAGTTTACTATTGAAAAAATTGGGGGAAACTGTTTAAAAGCAGCAAAAATTATCTTTAAGAAATCAGGAAAATATACAGTGACAAGTTTCAAAATGTTACCTCCTAATAGAACAAATTAGCGCTTTATAACGAGCGATTTATTGCAGTTAGTTTGTTTTGGTCCTTCTCATAGATGTATTTGTGCAATTGTGAACATTTAACAAAAGCGACAAAATGAAACAAAAGATATTTTAGTGATCATGATAATTGGCGCCCACTGTACATGTGACCAAAACGGCTATTTCTTATGTGTGTAAATTTTGGTGACTCATTGTAACTAGCTAGAGTTAACGGCCATCTCCTTTTTATTTAAACTACAAGAACGAACAAGTCTTTGACATGTTTGTTCTTGCAAAGTTTGCATATTTATAACATGGTAGGCGGTTAACGTTTTTTATGCTACACGTGAAGAACCACTCTCTTATTGAAATCTATATCAATCAGCATGCTTTGTATTGAAAAAAATTAAACGAATTTAATGAAAATGAATGCATTAAATATATCTTATCTTAGGTCTGCTAGTATAAAAAAAATGAAATGAGTGCGATATCAAAGCAAAATAATAAATTATTTCTTAGCTTTATCACATACTTGAAGTCAGATCTCAGTGTACATACACCACCCGAGATTCAACTTAAAAGTGCATACCAGAGAAATGTAATTGAGTTTTTTATTTTTGGTTGCTATCCGACGTCTAGTCTTCATAGAAGATTTGAGAGGAGTTATGACCAATATTTGCTATGTATCTTCCATCCTCATTTTAGAGTATGCAGGATGCTCTGCAACCTGAATATTCTAATATGTAGAAAAAGTGTTTTATTATGGAATAGCCATCGGAAAGTCAGTCTGAATATTTATCAAATGTTTAAATTAGAATCAAATTATTCTTTTTAAACCACCACGGTGCCTTCCTGATATAGCCAAAAGGATCAAATGCCATGCTACTTTATCCTGACATAATTTTTTTGTCTCATCCATGCTCATACATATTCTCATGCATACTTTGCGATTATTATGACTACAAACAGAGCCATTCATTAAAATTTGGTCTATCTGATAATGGTATAAATTTCTGTCTCATACCTTCCACATTCACACTGTAAATTTTTCACACTAATCTCTCGGTATCCATCCGCTCTACATGTCTAAACCATCTCGAAGCACTTTTTTTAATTTTGTCAATAATGCTCGATCTTTTCCTTATATCTGTATTCCTTACTCTGTCATATCCTGTTTTACCACAGATTCTTCTAAGAGATCTCATTTCACGTACAATTACAGAAGAATATCTCATTTCGCATTGGCAAGTGGACTTCAATCTCCCAAGAAGGTAAATTACCAAATGAAGTATTCTCTATTGTATATTGGCGAATTGAATTCATTTAATTATTGTTAATATTGAGATACTCATAATGGAAGACAGCGATTCAGTGTAGTGTTTAATAACCATTGCTAAATGATTTGACCTCTCTCTGTATAATATTCCTCCCACATAATAAATAGACCAGAAACTAGATAGAAAGATACTGTAAAAATATGCCGCATGTACACAGATCCAATACATCTTATGATCTCAATAGTCAGGACTACTCGTTTAATCTGTTCTGTTAATCTACTGAGTTGCATTCACGCATCCACTTGCATAATACATAATAAATCTGTCTGATATTACGCTGCCTGCTGTGCTATCCAGCACATAACAATGATGGAAGCGTTAAAGCCACAACAGTAAATTATTCTTGTAAAGAGGAGAACCTATTCAAATAAAACTACTGATGTGAATAATACAATCTTCAAATTTGTTATTCCCACAATTACCGATCTTGACTTTGTCTATTATTTTCTTACATCCTACGATCCTCTCTGCCTACCTATCTGGTAAAGCAGCATTATGGTGTATTGTATTACCATATTGCCATACTTGCAATCCTTTATGGCTTTGAAACATATACCACATAATCATATTTAACCCTTTCGGGACGGGTCACGTCAATAAGTGTTTTTGCATGACTACCGCGACAGCCGGACAGCCGGGTAACGTCAATAAGCGTTCTGCCACATTTTACTTGTATTGATATCCGAATAGCGCTCATTGACGTTATAAAT
>JAPMAF010000643.1:0-13505 GCA_026537445.1 Silvatares holzenthali | reverse complement strand
AACGATATGAAACATGGCAACATTAAGTGGTTTCATTTTGGTTACCGAGCACGCAGTTAATTTCTCTCTGCATAAAAGTATTAGAATGAAAACCAAAAAAAAACGGTCCCGCGCTACGCTCAGAGAATGGCTAGCCTAAGACAAGGAGAGTGCCAATAAAATGGCATTCGTCGCCAGCGCTTGTCTCGCGATTTCTCGAGCCGAAATAGACGCCGGGACGCCGAATGTCAAAACGTCGCTGCGGTGACAGACGGCGCCGCGCTCCTCCTGCCTCTCCTCGCTCCCCGCACCGCAGCGCTGATACACTCCGGAGGGAAAAAGGTAACGAGTCGTTTAACGACGAGTGGATACGCGAGGAAGATTTGTTTATTTGACCAACGGAAATACGGCCATGCATCCGAAATAGACAGACCATTAGGTATCGATAGAGGGAAATTAGACGTACGATTCAGCGACACACGTTTGCGCGGAACATGAGAAACCCACTACTGACAATTCAATGACTCCCACATGTCTTATTATTGCTAATGCTTAAATGTAACAATTAATTCGCTTTGGGATTATTTGAGTTTGATAGCCATCTCTGATCCGGAGCACCCGAGTATCTGAAGTATCCCCCTAACTCTCAGCTCTCACTACTACTGGTCTCGGGCCGTTGGAACATAAAAGAAAATTGGCATGATCTGTTAGTTTTACCGATGTTTTCATGGAAAATGCTATCGGGAACTAGCATCACTGATTCCTCGGGCTGCTGGGTTTGGTAGAGCTACACGTTTTGCGAACGTCTTTCACCCCTTCATAGTTAATATAGTGCATGAGAACTAATTGATTCTCTAAGTCTTTTTTATGCGAGACGGCCCGAATGTGGAATGACCTTCCGTCGTATGTGTTTCACGTACCTTTAACGTGAGCCTTTTTGAGTTCTATCCTTAAGATTTTCTCATCTCACATAGTGTCATGTTACAGGCCTGCTTGAATTCAGGAATTCATTAAAAAATGCTATACCACATTTAAGATAAAAATGCAAACAAATTATGGAAAACACTTCCCTGTTTGGTTTTTTTTAACATTTACTCTTTGATGTTTTGGTGGGAAGGTAGCGAATTTTTCGATGAAAAAATAACATTGCGCACAATAGCGACCCGCTAAATAAAACCATCGATATTACACTCGCACGGTAATTCATTTCGCTCCCATCCAGGAGTGGGTGAGTATAGATAAAAGAGGGAGAATCAGGCGCTGAGAGAATAATAGGTTCGATTAACAGGAAAAATCGTCCACTGCGGAAGTTGAATAATCGGTCTTCTTTTCATCACCGTTCCTTTATAATTTACATAAAACGCGAATAATCCCATTCATTTCTACGCCGCCCCGGTTTTTTTCGAAATGGAACACTGAATCGTATTTGTACTATCTCAGTTTACATTCATTTTATAAAATACCAAGGCAATACAAATTCAAACGATGAAATTAATAATTTCTATCTTTGCGCCGGTGAAAGAAACTTATTTTCTCCTCTTTGAGGGTATATTTATAATAGGTCTGTTTATTTTCTAATTCAAACAATTATAATCTGAGAAATTTTGAGTACGGCAGTAGGAAAGATCATAAATTCAAATTAAGTTAAGATATTTTCTTTAAAAAAATGAGTCAGCATTTCTTCCATTTACCATTTTAAAATAAACTATTCAACACATTAAAATCTTCGTGCCGAATATCTGCACTGCTACCGTTAACCTTCTAGTACAGTTTGTTCCTGTGCACATGTCTTCAGCTATTTACACATGTCTATTTTTTATTTCATTATACTAGATGTTAAGACACCACGACATCATTATGCGTCTGGATCTGTAATCTCCGGTGCAATTACACGTGCGAATGATCTGTAGCAAAAGAACTAAAAATCTGGTTATTTATTTAGTTTAATCACGAAAAATTGATAAATCTATTTCGCATGGCATGACATAATCTACCATTCTTAATCAAACCAGAAAAAATATTTTAATACCCTTTTAAATACATGTTTCATGTATGCGTTTAAGATTTGTAACGAAAAATGCATTTTCATATTTTCCCTTCTAACAGAGATCGAACCTGCAATCCCTCACGTTTTAAACCAGCGTCTGTATACACCTCACTTTGGGTACCGATAAAAGATTCTAATTACCTACGACAATTAATTGATTATGGATATACGATTGCGTGCATTGTTGAAAAATGAGAGCTAACATTTCCATTACTGAAAAGCGAGGGAATCGACCGAGTAGTATTATTGCGACTTCAAAATCGTGACCTTCTGTTACAATATGAAAGAAATTAGTTATTATAGTCTAACTGTGTCAAAAAGTAAAGTACATCTTCGCTCGCGCTAGTTCCAACATTCACTTTCCTAATAATACAAATACCAAGTGGGCTTCTACTTGAACCATTGTTATGCTCGCTAATACCACACGTATATTTGGTTCATTGGCAGGTATTATTCAGCTAGAAATTTTAGGAATAACTTACACGGCTCATTTTCCACAAATGTAGCATAATATTTGTGTACTTATAATATTACACTACGTGACAATACGATTGATGGCATCCGCTGAATGAATTGAGGCCAGCCATTTGGACTTGGTACCGGCAACGACACTGAGGTACGAGCACATACCGCATATTGTTATCCCTCCCGCGAAGATGTACAATGGCAAGTAGCAGTTGCGCTGCGAGCACGCTACATCCGTAGTAATACTAACAACTAAACCCCAAGGCTTCCCAATACTTCAAATAAGCATCTTTTAGAGTGACATCACCGGCTCTCATAACTATGTTAAATTGTCATATAAAAATGACAATTTTATTATAAATAAGATACACATCGCGAAAAAATTAATAAATATAAGTAAATACGTATTCTTTTTGTTAGTGAACATAGGCTGAGGTGTCTCAGAAAATTTGCGACCGCGTGAGTTTTAAAGTGGGAGCTTTTCAAACCTCCAGGGTGTGGGTCTGCTGGAGAGTCCATGGATGAGATTTAAGAGTGTGTTCCTCCTGAACTGGGGACCTTGTGCACGCAGTAACCTGTTAGTTGATGGTAGCGAACTCCAACTGATATTATCTTCTGTGTTGTTATGCCTTTAGGGGTGTATAGATGTATTTTCTCTGTGTACTCTTTATCTGTCCCACTACATACATATGACTCGTGTGTTTTTTCTTCTTCAATTTATATTATTTTGAGTTGTACTGTTTTATGCATAACTATCAGAGTTCACTATAAAACGTGTGAGGAAGAAGAAATGGAGATACAGATTATATTAAAATCATTCAAAATAGCAATTAGCGATAAATCTTTGCACTAGTGAGCATGATATTAACGCTATTTCTAAAGCACAATCCACATGCGGTGTATAGAAGTAGTATAAGAAATTTATATAGTTTACTTTTAGTGTTATATAAATACAAGCCCGGAAAACGTTCCTAAACTCGATAAGAAAATCCACGACAGAAGACCGCAAGTATATGCTTTGGACCTCGATCTCAGAGTACATTATAGTATATGATTTGAAAAAGGTGATGTATGAATGTTGATGAAGCAAGAGATGTATGCCAGGACAGAGTGGTGTGGTGCTCGATCCTCTCTGCCTACCCCTAGGGGAAACGGCGTGATGGTGTATTATATTGTATTTGAAAAAGGTACAGTTAGAACTTGCACTGTATAAACGGATTACCTGAGACATCGGACACTGAATTCAATCTGAGTAAGCAGATAAAACTGAATTCAACGCACAAATCAAAACACGCGCGATCTTCACGTGATAAGGTAATAGACAGAGAAAAAAACTTTTCATGTTCATACCACTAGTTGGTAATTGGAAAATGGCAATATTAATATGACGCATTCTAAAATATCCCAGATTCAACATATCCCACATAAAAATATTTATATTCAATTATCTCATAAGATAAAAAAAATAATATTTTGTATGAAAAAATAATACGATGTTTGCAAATTAAGCTGCTAAAATAAAAAAAAAACTACTTACGCTAGTTATGTAGAAATACAATTGAACACAATGGCCACCACTATTCTTTTGCTTATTTACATACAATAAATAGAAAAGATTTTGCATTATATTGAGGAGTCTTAATAAAATACAAAAACAAGGTTATATGGGCATACTTAGTTGCAATATATTCATAACTTTGTCCTCGTATAAAATCGCACACAAGGTAAGATAGCATTTTTTTAAACGAAACAATAAATAAAAGAAATAAAATTAAATAATTCAATCAACTACATAGCGGTAAAAAATATAAATTTAAAATATTGTACACATATTATATGAGCAGTGTAGTATCGAAGACAAGCAATGTTTTAAAACTATGATTTTAATAATTTTTGCAAAATGCTGTTGAAACGCTATGAGAATCCAAGTTGGCGATACTCGACTAAAGCGCGGAAGGTCGCTGAATCTTATTCCGCCGAAGTTTAAATTTAAAATGCATTTTTAATTATGAAAAATATATTTCAAAATAAAAATAAACGCTTTTCAAATCTAACAATGTTTTTTCTCTGCAAAACGAGTAGGACTATTCCAATATTGTTATACAACTTATTCATGTAAAAATCGTAATTAAATTATCTGCAAATCAAAGACTTTCGGGTAGTTATACCGTGTTGTAACATTTTGTTTGTCAAAATATATAATACCTACCTAAAATTCTGTCTTTAATTACGACAAATTGTAAAGAATGACAAATCTAACTGTCGCAAAATAATGAAATTTAACGACATATTTAGTGGGATAATGGCCAAGGAAATACGTGCACCAGTCTACCTAAAAGTAAGAATATGTTTAAATCTCAGCTCGTACTTAATATTATTTCTATTTCTACAATACAAGCATGCACAACAGCTTAGTGTAGAAATAATACGAGAAATTGATATACCTCACTCTAAGTGTTGTATATCTATATAAAAAAAAGGAAAGAAAAATATATGTGAATAAAAAATAGCGAATTATAGACATCTAATTCGTAAAATGCAAACAATTTCTAATGATGTGACAGATAATAAAATGTGTATTTTTTCATTAGTAATGTTTAATATAATTTATGTGTAAATTACCATTTTAATTAGGTAAAATTAAAATAATTCAATGCCTCTTACCACATTACACAGTATAATACATTACATCACATACTTTGTGGCGCCTAAGTAAAGAACTACAATATCATACATAGTCGGTGTTCAAAGAGTTAACAGATTAAACATTTTTATAATTGGCTCATTAACTTTGAGTAACCGATTTGGCACGTGCGTATGCTCACGAATCGGTCATACGGTTAAAACTCTGTTGCCGGTTGGCCGATAACGAACGGTGTCAAAAGACTTGTAGGGAGTGTTATAACAAACGATTTACATGCAAAATGCTGTGTTTTGAGTTTCAACATGCATTCGAGAACATTTAACTGGTCTGTATCCGTGGCTAGTTAAGCAAAGTGGGTGCTTGTTCTGCGGACTTTTGTTTGCTAAAATTTTATACACATTTTAAAAGTTACCTAGAACTAGAAGCTCAGAATAAACTGCAAAATACTATGTATTAAGTCGTAAAAACAAATATAAGACATCAAAATGTTATAATTTCAATAATGAAAACTGATTCATAAAGTTAAAAATCATTTCAAATAAATGATGGCCTTTGAAGTTCTTAAAAATTCGATTGTGCAACAGCAATTATCGGTCATTTTATGATCAATGATTTCACATAACCCCACAGAAAGCAAACATTGTAATTGTACGTATATCGCATTACCTCAGCTGCCAACTCACTTCGGCATTTATTAAGATTACACGGTCACTGATTTTATCTCTCAATAAATTGATTACGTTACGATACATATATAGTTTGTTGCACCTTCTTGTTGAAGTCACATATCTTCCAGATCAAAATTATCCAATTATATCAGAAAAATAATAAGCACGATTCTGAAGCGTTCTCCGTATTATGGTCCAAAAACATGTTCAGATTATAAACCGCACCAAACCGTTAAAGTTTGTGGATGTAAAGGAATTTCAAATTGCATGGGTTCTCATCGTTTCAAATGCGACAATTCCGCATAATAACAAAGCCATGAGCTTCATCGCTGAAGATAATTCTACATGAAACAATGCGTCTGTGTGAAGGTACTTTAAAGCTATTTAAGTAAAAATTACAGGAATCAACAATCAAAATAAAAGAATATAGCATATTAACATTTTATATTGTATTGTTTTTATTACTACTTTCTATTATTTATTTATCTGTCATTCGATAATCGTTTAAAATTAGATAAATTTTCAAAAATAGATACAAAAACGTTTCTCGGGTGATTTTATAAGTGTACCCAGATAAAGTCAATAGAATATTTAATACGTCCATACAATCAGACGATTTTAAAAAATGTTATTGCATTATTCCTTTGAAACTCGTTATTGAAGGTGAAAGAAAAACGAATGATGCGGCATTATCACATCGGCATTTTTTTCGTCCAATGTACAAATATAATTAAACAAGCGAAACGTCAACATTGACCATGAAATTCAATGAACTCATTATTAAGTATTTTAATATTGACCTTAACTCTTGGCGCTATTGTATAAACATCGCGACTCTACAGTGTGCAATGTGCACGTTTATTAAACGACAAAATTCGCTGCGTAAAATTTTTTTGCATATTTGCTAAATGAAAAAAGCCCTAGCATTCTTTCAAAGGAAAAACTACTAAGGCAACTACAGGAGTACCTACACTTCGACAAGACGTACCCAGAATATATTTCCAAAGGCATGTAACAATTTATCCATCATCACACAAAATACATAACATAATTAGTGCAAAAATGTACATTAAATTCGATACATGTGAACTGACTAAAATTTCCTTAAATGGCTGGCATATTTTTGAGAATTCTTCGAGTTTTTTCATTTATATATACTCGAAAGATCAAACCACAGCTTGACAAAAAGGAGTGGAGAGAAGTGCGTAAGGAAAAACAAAAGATACGAGAATGAAAAAGAAAATTAAATAATCAGGAAACATAAAAAAAAATTATCAGCCATCTTTCATGAACATTTCTATCGAGAGATTTACCTCGCCATCTTTTAATGTTGACCTATATATTATTTTCTAGTAGTAATAATTGTAGAGTATATATAAGGAGATGTATCAACGTGAATGAGGCAGAAGATGTATGTCAGGATAGAGTGGTGTGAAGCTCGATTCTCTCTGCCTACTCCTTTGGAGAAGTGGTATGAAAGTATATCGTAGTTAATGGGCGTTATAAGAATAAAATTAAAAATTATTAAAATAATGCGTCTCCCTTATGAAAAAGGCTATATAGATTAAAAAATGTATTTATTATATTAAGAACGAGATTGATTATTTATTTGATAAAATAAAACTTCAAAATAAAGATATCCACCATTTTAGGTCAAACATTAATCGGAGTGAATTGCGTTACAAACTCGTAAACGTCAATAGAAGACACTTCCAAACATCATAAATTACAGTTTTTCAAAATCAGTTAACATGCTCATTCTATGTGTTATAGCAAATTTGGCATTTTTGGAAATTTATTTATATACGTTGCCCACAAATTGTCGACAAACTATTACGAAATATGAATTTCATATTAATTTATTTTTTTATCTTACATTTCATTTATTCGAAATAACCTCGGCGTCGAACACTCTGGCCTTTCCCTTTTTTCTTGTTTATTCATAAATGTTTGACATCATTAGAATTTAAAACAATCTCAAAGAATGTGTTGTAGATGTGGGAGTTCCCATAGTCAATTTGTAGATTTGTTTGCGAAGGGAATAATTACTCTAAGTACCAAAGATTGCAATAATATCACACCTATACGTTATGAATAGCAAGGTACCTCCTGTATTATTTTCAAATACAGTAGAACTTCATTTCACGGACGCAGATAACACATACCCTTGATTTACACGGACTAATATTTTGACCCAGCCAGGAACCCTGTTTTTCTTACAACTTAAGTTGACATTATAGGCGTCACTCTATAGGACAAACTCAAGCTTAATGACACTATAGAGGCCAGAGTGAAGCAGGCTTCTCAGAGGCTAGGTGCTCTTTATCGTAGATTTTTCACCTCTGGGCAATTGGGCACTATACAGATCTCAGGTGCGTCCGGTTATTGGATACGGTAGTCACCTCTGGTCGGGTCCACGTTACAGTGCAGAAACGAGCAATCCGGTTGATTAATGATATAACGCCCACAAACAATCTTCAATTGTTGGAGCTCAGACGAAGGGTTGGCAACTTGTGTCTGTTTTACTATTACTACTATTATAAATGTTCTTAAGAGTTAGGATTATTGATTCCTCCAGCCGCCATCTTTGGTGGGGTGACACGGCACGTCCTCTCCCAACATCCGTATGCAGTTGACTTGGGTCGTATGAGGAATAGTAGGTTTGCTCGCTCTTTCTTGTGCGAGTCTGCGCGACTGTGGAACGCGTTGCCGGCCACTGTGCTTCCTCCTTCCTATAATTTGGATCTCTTCAATAACCGAATTGATAAATCCCACCTTTTCCATTTATAACGCCTATGTAGCATCGTCTGATGTTTTAGACCTGCCTCGGAAGTGTCTCATATGTGGCTAAACCGATAAAAAAAATTGACGGTTTTTTTGGCCTCGGAAGTCCGTGTTAACGAAGTTTACTGTACTACGTTATATAGAATAATTTTCATAAAAAAAATACCTCAAGGGAACAATCCATCTTATATCAAGGTTCACTTGCGAAGCGTGATAAAATCAGAAATCGTATGCATTAAGCATAGAAACCCGCGAAGTTTTTCTGCGGATCGCGCGATTTATCAAACCTACAGGCAGCCATCGGGAGTAACTGTTCCCAGTACGGCTATGATAGACCACGCCGCCGCTTCCGAGTCAATGTAAACGTGAAAATGGCAATGTATTATGACGTTTCCCACGAGTAGCACCTGTTGATCGATCACGCCTTCTGCTATCACGTGACTACAGCTATTTAAAATGCCGTGAACCGCCTGCATTGCGAGGTGCTCACTGCATATTATTTACTCGTTTATCCAACACTATGATTGCTGTATTGTGACCGCCAACGCCGTATGGTTAATAATCACTCACGAAAGAAAATACCTGTATCTGGCATAACTACATTCATTGTAAAATACAAATATTCTCTACATAAATACGGATAACTTATATAATGCCATTTTTGTATGCAAATCTCTTGAAGAGTATTTTCCTCTTAAAACAAAATATAATACTTTCATTATCCAACGTAAACCGTACACGATAAAATATGATTTATATCGAGTACGGATTAAAATTTCCATAATTTTAATTACGAGCGGTATCTCAATATTGGCAATTTCTTTATATGTATTATTTAAATCGAAATTGTAAATTCCATTTCTTTTCAATCCGTTGGGAATCGAGCCCGCAACCTCCAGCGTTTAAGTCAAGTGTTCTAGCCACTAGACCGCCATATGATACAAGTAAGCACGAGCTGCTTGCCGCTGAGTGTTTTGTTGCCTACATCGTTCTGGAGGTAGGTAAATAGGTAAATCACAATTCACTCAGAACTAAAAGAGTGGTAGTTCACCTTGGAGTAATACCACCGTTTAGTTCGCCACGTGAAATTAATTTATCCATGTTTCGTGGCTAGAATTGGATAACCAAATTTTCTTTCTCTCCTACTGCTACACAGTGTTTACATTTTCAACTGCGTTGAATGTTACAGACCCAGACGGATGATAGTGTCGTGATATCTCATGTGTAGTATAAGACAAAAAAGTTCTAAAATATAAAGCGTCATAGAAAGTATATTGCATCAATTATACATTAAAATTTATGAACAGAGAAAGAGTTATTTTTCCTTTAAAAACATAACGATATCGTCATAGCGAGGAATAATCTGAATAACGTCAAAGAAAACGAGATTGCAATAATGAAATAAAAATAAAAGCGATAAGCGCATAAATAAATAATGCGGGGTCAATGATAATCTGATTTGTTTCATTTTATCCGCGCACTGTAGCATGTACAACGGCATTGCCTCAACATACTATATATGTGTATACATGTTGAATCGGTAAGCCTGCGTACTTTTACTCTCGGTACAAAATTTATTGTTGTTATGGATACGATAAAAATATTAAATAATATCGTTCACTTTCCAGCGGATTACGTAGAATCGCGCGGCGCTGAAATGACGCCGGCCGATTTCGCTTCAGTGGGAGTAGTGGGTGTCGTCCCGACTAGCTGAAGGTAATCGTTCGCGAATCGCTCACTGTTCGCGAGCGATACGTATGTACGAACGCGTTCTTCGCCCGCTCCACAAACCTACCGAGCCGCACTTCTCAATTTAATTGCCGTTTGTTGTACACTCTGCGAGCACGCTAGTTTTATATGCTCCGTCGATAGAAACTGAAGCGATAATACTACACAGTAAACATATCGATAGTTTACGCATAAAACATTAAAAAAATTGAGGTGATGACGAGTGAGTTTTGGAATATTCTGTGCCGAAGAATCCTGCGTGTTACAAAGGACAAGAATTGAAAATATCAGAGAAGTATGGGAATTAAAAGTTTAGGTTAAATACAGATTGTAAGTTGGGATGATTTAGACAAATCGAATATAAAGTTTGGCACGCCATGCCCTGTTGCCAATGTTTCTTCGCCAAGTTAAGTAAGAACCTTTTAAGTTCAAAAATGTATGGACTAACCGTTTACTTCGCTAGATCTTTGCGGAGTTAACTGTCAAATCATAACATTTTAAGCATGAGTTATCTTACTTATAATAACCTAGCGAAGAAACATTGGCAGCAGGCCCAGTACGGGAAGGCCTAAAAGAATTAGGCAAAAACTTCTTTGAAAAATATTGACGTAGGGTTTCACGACCAAAAGATTCACAAATCAAATACTTTAGGTAATTAACAGTGATAGGCAAAAAGTAAATAATTACTAATTACAAAGAGTAATCGATTACAAGTACCTACTGTAAACTGCATATTATATCTTTCGAAAACATCGGAATAGTAATTGTAATTTATTTTCGAACGATGTGGTATGCGGTTTACAATAGGTACTTGTAATCGATTACTCTTTGTAATCAGTAATTTAATTACTTTTTGCCTATCACTGGTAGTTATATGTCGTGTTCACAGATATCTTGCAGTCATATCTTCATCTCTTTCAAAAATCATCACTTTGGATTTGGCCACTATACAATTTGTGGAACTATACAAGGAAATAAAACTGTTTATTCGCAAGCCAAAGACTTTTGGGTAGTCATGTCGTGTTGTGACACTTTGTTTGCCAACGTGTCGGACAACGTTGCAGTGTCCATCTTCAGGGCGAATCTGTCTGTGTAAAAAGGCAGCCACAGACACAGACAGACTCGCCCTGAAGATGGCCGCTGCAACGTGGTCCGAAACGTTGGCAAACAAAGTGTCACAACACGACATTACTACCCAAAAGTCTTTGACTTGCGAATCTCTTGGTCGTGAAAGCCTACGAAAATAAAAAAAAAACTGTTTATATTTTTCGATAAATTGCCACGAAGTAATCACTGATATAATCCGACATATAAGAACAATTTTTCAACGTCTGAACTAAGATAATGTTAAGACTTTCAACCGCCGTCGTGCGCGTATGACTTGACCTGCATAAGTGTGTAGGAAGCAGGAAGTGTGTGTCAGTATAGAGACAAGTGGTGCTCCAATACATCTGACTACCATTGTCGCAAAGATGTTAAGTACGTATTTAATATCGCCACTTATAGTGTATTACATGAGCGGCATGAATATGTTAAATAAGACTAAGCTCACTACTTAATACGCAGAAGAAATGCTTAACCTTGCGTATTGGAGTTGCTATTTGGTTATCAGGCGAACCGATATTGAAAAAAAAATCTCATTCATCATATGGTAATAGACGATGATACTCACGCAAATAGTTTCAGCGAACGAAAATAGCAGCGTCACTTCCAGCCGAAAATAATGATCGTCTGCTTAATTTTAAATAATTTCTTCGCGTGTTGCAAAAAAAAACGGAACCCGAAATAAATTTTCACGAGGTAATAAAATAATGGACAATTCTAACACGAGTCGCTCTCGCTAAATTGTGATCTAGCTTGAAACTCGCGATTGGAATAGGCAGAGGAAAGAGTGCCACTCGTCTCTGTCCTTACATACATTTCTTGTTTCTTTCGCATTCATGCATCACGTCATACATGCACGACGGTTGTTGAGGTATCTTAAAATTGCTTTCGTTAAAAGTTAAAAAAAATGCTTCTGCCTCAGTTCTTCTTACCTTCTTTCCCCACAGAACTCTGTCAGTATATATTTGAAAAATCAAAATATCAAAACAATTGCTTAAAATGATAATTCACTCTGAACTAGCAAAGAGTAGTTGGTGAATCTCGAATTTGTTCGTTCATTATTAGTTCGTTGAATCGTTCAGTATTATCGTGAAATGGTTTACGCTGGTGAGTATAACTGAATAACAAGATCTTTCCTCCTATTTCTATACAGCATCTACGTGTGCAACTGCAATGAATGTTACAGATCCAGACGGACGGTGGTGTCTCATATAATTATGGAGTATAATATATTGCAGCGCCCTTGAGATAATTTTCATTTCTTTTTAAAACAAATTTCATTCATTTTAAAACAAATTAAGAAAAACGAACAACTATTGGACTCGTAAAGGCGTCTCTGAATAGGATAGTCCACAATAACAACGAAATATTTCATCATTAGCTATCCAAGTAAATTTTAATCGATGCCCTACGTGAGATGTACGAACGTGAATAAGTCAAGAAATGTATGTCAAGATAAAGTAGTATGGCGCTCGATCCTCTGCCTGCCACTTCGGGAATACGACGTGATGTGTTGTATTGTACTTGACAATTATTTTAAGATCACGTATTGTATAATGAATGTATACGAAATGAAAAAAATACTAGTAACCTACTGAAAGAATGAATTATTCCAATGATTCTCGTATAAGATCGCTATCTAAGCATTACATAAAATAATCTTACGTCGTACGCCAACGATTTTTTCCATAGTCACGAGTTGTCTAATACAGACGAATTCAAGGACGGCCGAAAATATTTAGCGATAAACGGCGCTCCTAATGGCCGGCAATCGGAAAAGATGGCGCCGCGAACCTAGCTGTCAATATGACAGCGCGGGAAAACGGCGCGGCGTGCGGCGTGCGACGTCACGCGGCCACTCTCTAGTAGGTTAGCAACAGCGACGTCCACCGGTCGGACGCGGAACGACGGGCGCGGGAATGTGACGAAAGCTTGACTCGCTTCGCTCAATTCCGGATTACAGCGCGCACAAAAAATCACATACAAACTATATTGCGTATTCGCAAGTCGACTTTTGGGTAGTCATGTCGTGTTGTGACATTTTGTTTGCCAACGTTTCGGACCACATGGCAGTGTCCATCTTCAG
>JAPMAF010000642.1:0-13509 GCA_026537445.1 Silvatares holzenthali | reverse complement strand
TTCATGAATGTTGGGTCGGAATTGACTCGTTCTAGCATGTCCTCAGCGACTCTCATGCGATTGAGTTTTTGGAGAAATTCAGGTCTTTTGGGACTAGCCGAGCGGCAACATGTTTCATACCAAAATGATTAGTAAAAATGGTACGGATCGACTCGTAAGATACAGAAAGTTTGGCGGCTATCTCTCTCGATTTTTATTCACTAGAGATGTTCAGCCAAATAACAAATTAGATTGTCAGGTGGTTTATACCAACAACATATTAAAAAAAATATGGTTTCGTTTTAAAAATGTACACTAGACAATATGCTTTTTGAAACTTAACAAAGAGGATTTAATCAACTTCGATATGAATTCAGAGTATTGGTCATTGATGGGACATTCGAAAAAATGTGATTGTGCATTTTTTCAAACCTACAATCACGTAATGGAGAATCGACAATATGAAATTTGATACGATGACCGAGACAACTTATAACAAAGCAAAAATTATAAATTATAACAAAGTTAAATCAAATCAAATGTTAGTGTAAAATATGCGGATTTTAAAACTGTTTAAAGTGGCATTTCTACATAAATTTTATGTCTTGATATAACCATAGGAGTTAATTTTAAATGATTCAATTTCAAAAGGTTTTAATAGTAAACAGCTAAAATTGTAAACGTAGACCACCGATCAAAAATGTTTTACGACACCTGTGTCTCAGTGATTGTTTTCACAAGCAAAGGAACAATAGTGCAAAGCTTTAAATACTGTGCGTTCTCTGGTGAAACTTTATTAGAAAAAACTTTAAAACATGCAGTTAATTTTCATGCCCAGTGTTTTTTATTTTCTACAAGAATGCATGTGTATACAAAAAAACAAATTTCAAAATTTCTCCGGATCATTTTTAACATATTCAAACATCCAAATAATCATCCATAAACGGTACAACCTAATTACCCTACAGCTGCAGTTGTTTTCAATTCTGGTCGATGAAGCCTCCATATTTAATTATAATATCATATTTGAAATAAAATCATTGTCAATGAAATACTAAAGGAAAAATTTTACAGCGATCTTCAGGTGATTTTTGCACGAAAATAGAGCTCTATAATTTATTCACATCGTCCCTAGTGGATGAAGGCCATTATATATATTAAAAAAAAATTATTCACATAATAATAGAGTCCAAAAACAGTGCCTACGTGCTAACGGACATGTTTTTTTTATTCGTGTCTATGAATGATAATCGTGTCTATTATAGAGATCAATATCCATGGATATCGCAACCTATCGTCTGTGGTGGAATTACTGGAATTTGTCTCAGGTCGTCTGGTCGTGATTCTTGTAGCTGAAATATTATGTGTTGGAAATACACCTGAGAATATATTATTGTTTTACAAAATATTTTTTATTTTTGTATAAACGTGTGTGTTACCATGTAATATTTTGTGTCGGACATATAGTCAATACTGAAGACGTTCTGATCGGTACCACCGGAGAGCTCCAGGCACTGGTGACGCCATTTTACGGGGATGAATTGGCTCCCGCTCGAGTTGCCGAAGCCTTTTTTCATTCCGACCATACTCGTGTGATGAAAATAACCAGGAATGGTTGTTTTTGCTGTTCCTTACAACACTATACATAAGGTTAGTCGAAATGGTTCAGACCGGTAAAAGTAGTCTGCTACGATTCCGCTATTCTCACTGTTGTAATTCATTAATTTTACATATTGTCCGTTCGCGTTAGCACCGTTCACTTAACACTTAATGAGTGTTTCGTCGCATGTATCGCAGGTGGTTTATTTACGATAAAAAATCTGTTTTTTTTTTCAGATATTCGATCAATTATGGAAGATGGAAACTGTCATCAGGTGAAGCGAGATAACTCATTAATTTCGGAAGGATACGATTACAAAGCGTCACAAAAGAAGAGTGATAACTTTTTAGGTTTAAATGGCGATGCGGAAAGGCATAAAAAAAGTCTCAAAACAGTGCTACCGAATCGTTTGAAATTACCTTCAGTCGAGAAGGCGCCAAACTCTGATCGGGAAGCGATACCTAAATTGAGCTTAAAAATTAAAAAATCGTCTAAACCGAACGACTATAGTATCGAGAATGAAGTCGCCGCCAAAATTCCCAAGCCGCTCATCACACAACACTCAACATTCAGAAGAGTGGCCAAGCGGCCCTACGAAGATGTAGGAGTGCATTCCTTCAGAGAGAATGGAGATTACAGAAACTCAATATCTACCAGACCGCAGCCGGTCTCGCAGCGCGGCTTCCAGGCAGCCGCAACTTCGCACCGATCCGAGCACTCGCAGAAGAGTCGGAAGCTAGAGGCATCTCACCATCCCCAGAGCGACTACGCCCAATACCTGGGACTCCAGCCGGCTGTCAAGTTTAAATGCAGCAAGTGCTGCTGCTCCTCCTTCCAGAGTCTGGGGATGCTGAAGGAGCATCAGCGGTTCTGCTCCCTCACCGCTCCGGCCCGGTCGCAGCCCTCGCCCCTGCTTCCGCTGCCCCCGCTTCCGCCGTCGCACCAGCCGCCGGAGCCGCACCAGCAGCGGACACGTGCCGCGTCCCCCGCCAACAGCAACACCAACTTCCGCATCACCCGGAAGGTTTACCTGTGCTCGGCGTGCGGGACGTATTACGAGAACTGGAACCTGTTCCTGCACATCCGGGAGGTGCACAACCGTCACACCTGCCTCTTCTGTTTCGGGATGTTCTCTCAGGCCCAGAAGCTGGCTTCGCACCTCATAGTGAAGCATAACATTCAGGAAGACCACTTCACTTCTAAGGAGGATCTCTCCGCTAAATTTTCGGATTCTTTTTATTTATTGTGTTGCAAGTGCGAGAAAGTTTTTACGGAACGAGAAAACTTCATAGTTCACGAATGTACGCAGGTCGTCAAACAGTGCTCCGTATGTAAAGTGAAAGGAAGTCACTCCCCCGAGTGCCCCAAGAACTCCAAACACAAACAGCGACCCGGCGTGCAGCTCGGGGACGTCAAAAAAGTGAAAAAAAACTCTTCCGTTGAAAAAAAACAGTTCTCGCCTGCGGATCCCGCCAGCGATACCGCCATCAGTTCGGATAACATCAGCCCCGAGAAAGCGGAAAGCGCTCTCACTCCGCACGCCGTTCTGTCCGATGCGCTCGGCACGGCCGCAGCGACGTCCGCGCCGCAACCACTGCCACAGCCACTGCCACAGCCACAAGTGCAAGAAGCTATCGCAACAGACCCCAAACTAGATATAAGCATCCACTCTGATATTATTGCATGCCATACTTCCCCCGTTCCTAAAGCAACCCCCATGGACAATTGTGTATATAAAACAGATCAAAAGTGCACAAGTGCGGAGAGATCGCCTAATGAAATCTTAAAGAATAACAATAATAAGGAAGAGAAGATGGACTCGTCGTATTCGGAAACGAATGTTAACCTCTCTGAATCGATGAAAGGGGAGGAGGCTATTAGTGATACAAGTCTGACTGATGCGGCCGCTTGTCAATTGCCCGACACGAGTGCGACTTTCCAAAACTCACATTCTTATTCGGATAATTCTGCGATTTCATCACATAACGAAGAGCTGTCTCCGGTTATTGCGTACGATCCGACAAACACAAATTCCCCAGCAGAGAATGAACCCGCTAAAGCGGCGCTGAAGCCTCCTCCGCGCAATAGGCGGCCTCCTAAACGTTATCAGTTCAAAAATAACCGGGGACCCGGACCGGGGCCCGCGCGGAAGCCCGAATTGCCGCCCGTCAACGAAGTTAAAGAAATTGTAGTGAATCGAGTACCAAAATTAACTGTCAAATTGCCGAAAATTTTGACAGATAAAGAATCGAGTAGCGAATATACTTCAGAAAGTGAAGATAGTGATAAATTGACTGTGGATGTGGATGAGACTAGTGATAATGCACAAAGTAACCCTAACAATGAGTCGGTGGTGTGTACGGACAATGCCGAGGAGTGCGGGCGGCCTACGGAAACGGAGAGCGCCGGTGCGCCGCGCACCGAGGACTGCGTGCCGAGGCGGCCTGACGCGCCGCCTGAGGATATCGCGGTGGCGGGGGAGGATATCCCCTTGACCGAGCTCACTCTGGACAGGCCCTTGGATCGGTACCCGTTGAAAGACTTGCTTCGAGTGTTCCTGGCATCCACCGTATATAATTGTATCTATTGTAATCACGCTAGGAAAGTGGCCGTGAACGCCAAACAATTAGGCTTGCATTTTATAGCTCAGCATAGGTTCACAGCGACGGTCGATAGTATTACTGCCGAAGAATTATTACCGGAAACTATAATTCTCAAAGTTAGGTCGGGTTTGCATGAAGTTCAAAACATTTTTCTCAATTTAGAGGGGTACGATACCGAGGATAAGTCAGAGATGAAGTTTTACGATAATTTTCTGGAATGTTTTCAATGTTTTTTTGTGACATCGGTGCATAAGGATTTGTACTTGCACAATAGGAAGATGCATCAGAAAACTATTCTGCTGTGTATAATGTGCAAATCAAATTTTTATAGTTATAGTGAATTATTGTGTCATCTCTGTCCCGGTACGTATGTTTTAAACTGTGAAATACAATTTCGGTGTTGTTTATGCGAGCATGATACCATTCCTTCTGCCTTCAGGCTGATGGTGCACCTGCGGAAGCGCCATCATGCGTGCGACGTCTGCCTAGAAACATGCCAAAGCCAATCCAAGCTATCTAACCACGTGTGGAAGCACAAGCTGCATCATCTGTGCTATCGGTGCGGCATAGCCTACCGCAACAAGCCAGACATCACTAAACATCTCTTCTGGAAGCACGGCACGGAGAGCGTCCTCTGTAAAAAGTGCTTACAGAAGAGATGGCCTCACGTCTATCACTTCTGTATTCCTCCTAACTCATTCGTTTGTGAAGAATGCAATTTAACATTCTCTAGAGCGGTGTCTTTGAAAGTTCATAAAAGATTACATACTAATGATCTTCCGTACGCGTGCTCCGAAGACAACTGTTCTGAAAGTTTCATTTCTAAAAAATTGCTAAAGAAACACGAAAATAAGCATATGGAAATTGCTATGCTGCCTGCCAAACAGGAAGAGCTGTCTAAACAGCCCAAAACGCCGGTCATGGATGATCACCTTGGCAAAGTTTCCCCGGAGCAGGCACCTAAGGAGATGGATCTAAACTCGAGTGTTGCTGAAGGTGAGACATCATCGTTTAAAAACAAGAAATCCAAAAAAAATAAAAAGACTAAAGAAAAGGATAATCTGTTGATTGATGTTAATTTACCAGCTCTTAATTTATCCGAGAGTGACAGCAGTGAAGAATCGGAATCGGAATCTTCCAAAAAGAACGAGGATAGCATGCCAGTTGATACTGAGAATGTAACGGTTACAAAACCAGATGATATTGTTGATAACATCCTTACTGATGATGTGAGCATGATAGTGGATCATGTCGATATCGCACCTCAGAAAGATATTTTGGAAGATCCAAAGCCGGAACAGCCGGTAGCTGGAATTTGGGATAATTTTAAAATTTATCAAGCTGAGGTAGAAAAACAAAATTGTATAATATCGACTCCCAAGCCGCGGCATGTGTGCGATTCTGATCATGATTATTGTGTAATACCTATTAATGAGGATGAACATTTAGAAGAAATGAGTGTAAATGTTACAGAGGGAACACCCAAAAGTGGCAAGAAGAAAATAAAACTAAAAAAGAAACCTAAGAAAACAGACAATTCTTCCTCCAGTGATAGCAGCAGTGATAGTGATTCTAGCTGCTCGTGCGGTTCCAATTGCAGTTGTTCCTCTTCGAGTGGGTCATCTTCGTCCAGTTCATCTTCCTCAGATTCAGAGTTGAGTTCTCCTCAGAAGCGTACTAAATCTCACAAAGACAGCGACGCTTCGGCTGTAGATATAATGGCCACTGAAGAGTCGCCGCTCAGGTTTATAGCGCCTGAACCTCAGGAATTGCCTGTAGCAGAATCTGATCTAGAAACTGACGAGACTGAAACTGATGAAGATTTTTATGATGAGCATCCCCAGCGTTTAGCTAATAAGATATTAGCAGAAAAACGAAATCAGTTGATGTTACTGGCTACGGTCGCTCCTGTGAACAACGGGACGTACTTGGATACCAGCAGACCGGTCTCACCGGAAAGAATAGAAGAAGTGGTAAAAGAGCCCAGGAAAAAGGTGAAAACTAAGAAGAAAAAGAAAGCGAAAAAATCGCAAATCTTAATCAAGCCGTTACCCAGTCCGACTATATCTGTTACCAAATTAAATATTCGGCCACCAGAAGAGATGACAGTTGCACCAAATAAAATAACTATTTCACTTCAAACAAATACGGTCATAGACAAAAGTCCTGCAGCCAGTAGTGTTACGCACTCGCTGAACAGCGTCACATCGAGGAGCGAAGCGGAAAATAAAAGGGCATCTAAGAGGCGAAGAGTCCCCAACAGATTTTATGGTTATTCAAGCGACGAAGAATATGCGCTTAAAACGCATCTTCCCCCAAAATTGGAATGGCGGAAGGAAGACTTACCTTCACCAAGTGTAATCCAACCCCCGGCAGTTCCGGAGATATCCAGCTTGAGCGAGATTTTAACCCGTGAGGCCAGGCCGGTCGCTTCTCCCAAATTAGTTTTCAAAGAACCAATATATAGCTCTAGCGATGAAGATTCAGACTCTAGCAGAGAAGGTGTATTGCAAATAAACCATCCCGTGGCGGAGATGGATGCGGGGCCTGAAGTGGAGAAATCTTCTCCCGTAATCAGTCACCCTGCAGTGGGGGAGAACCCTTTCCCGCGCCCTGCAGGCGTCAGGGCTGCCAGGGAAGGAGAGAGTGTCTATTGCTACTGTAGATGTCCTTACGACGAAGTTTCCGAAATGATAGCTTGCGATGCGGAGGGATGTCTAATCGAATGGTTCCATTTTGAATGCGTGGGCATAATGGTACCCCCCAAGGGGAAGTGGTTTTGTCCGAATTGCAGGAAGCGGCTCGACGATCAGGATATGTAGGTAGCGTTGTTAATAATATTGCACATATAATTACTTTAAAGTTCTTGTTTCGAGTAAACATATCTGAGTGCAGATGATTTTTTTTGACAAAAAAATAATGTAACATAAATTCTCATTTTAATATTATTGCTTGTAAATGATTTTAATCATGATAGATCTAAAGGAGGGAAGGGAAGATGCTCCTCATGTAAGAGTAATTACATACACACCGAACGTTATGCATTACTCGTATTTAGTGAGTAAACTGGTTAATTTATACTATCGATATTCGGTAGGATGATGATTTGTAATTGATTTGTATGTGATCCATACTGCATTTGAAATATCAATGGAATCTGTGAATGTCCGAGGTTGCTGATGCGCTTTCTATTTGGTAGATAGCGATCTCTCATTAAGTGTATGATTAAACCTCGGAAATTGGAATGTATTCGGCAGCGACAGCAATGTGCCGGTCTGTGTGATTTATTTTATCTTGATTTTATTTAATATCTGATTGATTGGATGGTCAGAAATCGAATACGTTGATATTTCAAACTGCTCGCAGAATTGGCATTCTATTGTAGTATCTTTTAAATGGGCTTTCACATATTTTGTATTTGAATTATTTGTGTGCCTATTACACGCAACTATTCATGTGTATATCTCTGTCTCTGTCTCTGTAGTTGCTGATGAATTGTATTATATTTTATTTCCTCTAGTCTTTTAATTCTCAGTTCATTTCCTGTATTAATATTTTGAAATATACAAAATAAAATTGATCGATAAGAAATGAATATTAAGGTTTACATTGCTTTTCGAATATAAAATGTGAGAACATTTTCAGGACGTATGCGTTTTGTAAGTTGTGCATTTCCTACATTCCATCAACTTAAAAACTGTTTCAAACAATGTGATAAATAAATCTGGTATTACCATAGACTACCTCATCACTTTATTACTATTGTACTCATAATTATCTTTACCACACATGTTATACGTTATTACACCGCACTGCACAATGCATGAATACTCTTAACTAAAATACACACTACCTCTGGTGGCATGTTGAGTATCATACTTCATACATTTATTTCAGTGTCATTTAAACAGTATAGGCTGAAAACATCCTCATGTTTCAGATATGTTCGGAAATCATCATATGTCATTCTGTTGATTTTTGATAATATTTGTGTTAATTGCCCACCTGAATTATTTATAGAGTAGATCATTATCATTCATTTGGATTGCAGTAGAATCCTGGCCGCCCAGATTCAACTGGTGAATCGTAATCGTTCAAAATTGGCTGAAGATTCTTCGAACGAGAAATGTAATGCAATTAAAGAAGCTATAGAATACTTTCGTATAGTCAGCATGTATAAAGGATGTGTCAGTGAAACTACCAGAGAATAAATAATTTGCAATGCCGATGATCCATTTTACAATATTAAAAGTATCCAAATTTTGAATTTGAAAGAATTAAATGCTTTAAGAAAATCATTAAATATATTAAGTCTGATGATGTAATCATATTTAATGTTACACATTTGATCTGATTGTGCAGTGTTCTTAAAGCATATTTACATAATTCTACAGTTAACAAATAATTGCTTTCCTGGTGTACAAACCAAATCACCAGTCCAGTTTTTCTCCATTATATTGATAGAAATTTCCAGAATGTTCTTCACCAAATGTATTAAGTGTTTTGAACATGGCCTCGACACTAGTCTCTACATTTATTGGTGCGTTTTGTCCACCCATGTCAGTCTTAACCCAGCCAGGATGCATTGACACAACCAGAACACTGTCTCTCTTCAGATCCACACTCATAGAACGAGTTGCGGCGTTCAAAGCTGTCTGCAAACAAAACATATTATAAATATACATTGTAAAATGAAGCTTACTGTCAGGTAATTATACATCTTAATATTAGTAAAGAAAGGTAAGGAAGTGTCTGTCTACATGAATATTACATTGAATTGTTTGGTCTATCTGCAATAAGGTGAGTTTTGCTTGGGTGAATGAATCACATGCGAACTGAGAGGGCTATCAGGTTGTAAGAGATAGCGAGGAGTAAAATATATTATCACTCACCTTAGAGCACCGATAAGGATAAAATCCTCCCTTATCATTGAGAGCTATGGATCCCAATATAGTGCTCATGTTCACAACGGCTGCTCTTTCAACACCCATAGGCAACTTGGCGTTTTTCTGAGAGGCCGTTTTTAACAGTGGCAGGAGGTTCTAGAACAATCATGAAGGTATCAGTATTATCATAAACTAAAAATAAAATCGCTTATAATAATAAAAACACAAATGGTGTAAGATCTTGCCTTACTGATCGTAAATAATGAGAGCATATGTAATTCCCAAAGTTCTTTATTCTTAAAATGCAGTGTTGTGATAGTGATGAATATCGATTCAGATGGCTGGGAGACAGTGATTTCTGGTAGGAATTTAATAATAAAACTGATGTATTGTGCAATGCTATATATATATATAGGTTCCTGAATAGACATTTCTAGAATGGATTGTTGCGGTGACAATATTGTAATCTCAGGTAGATGAGCTGCCTCTAGAAACTTACAGATAGTTATCATACTAGATTTCGCTTGGAAGCTTCTAGATGCATAAAATCTACCTCACGTATTGAAATGAGCCATATCATTTTGTAGGCAGAGACTTATGGTAGTCAGCATTAGTGCAGTATTGTTGATATATAAACGGTATTTATTTTATATTTGATGTTGGCAAAGATACAGTTGTCTCCCCATATGAGCTCTTTAAAGTGCTATGCTACATCTTTTTTTTTATGATTTGTATAGCGCTGTTTTTGATTCAAATCACTCCAAGATTACAAAATTGCATATATAGTTACAGCTGCTTGTACATTTATTTTTTCTTAAAATATATTCATTTTAAACTGCGACAAATACTACAGATTAATATTATACAAATGTTTTGCAAAAAATATGAGTTTAACAACATATTGAAAACACACAAGATATCTAAACTAAGAATGTTATGTAAAGTTTAAATTATATTTTCTATATTTTGACATTCGATTTAATTCTGAAAAATTTCGGACTATTAATGATAAAAATATATTCAAAGAGAATTGTAGTATTATGGACATAGGCATTTACCAGGTGGGTGTCCCTCAATATGATAATTAGTGAATAATAGTGCAATGGTTTCCTTTTTTATCTCCTATACATCCAATTTTGATAACATATACAATTTAAGAAAATCAAAGATGACTGCTGCCCGGTGTCACTTTGATAACATCACTCACAAAGACATTCGCAGAAACAACTATAAGATTCCTCACACCTCACTAAAATGCATCCAGAATGCTTCTCTTAATGGCTAATCCAAATGTTCACTTGTATTGCTGTAAATGCTCACTTGTATTGAACACCTATGAGTAAAAATAATCAAGGAGCGTGGGGGATATAAAGCAATGTATCTTCAGGAACCATAGAAATTCAGTTATTTTTAAGGCATTTTTATTAACATTTAAAATATGCTATAATATTTTTAGACTTACTTTTGTCAACATAATTGGACCCAACGAATTCACTTTGAAGTTGTCCATTATTTGCTCAGGTTTCACATAGTTAAGTGTAGTAAACTTTGATGTAACACCACCATTGTTTATCAAAAGGTTTATTCCATCATCTTTGGTAACTTTCATTACATCTTGTGCAATATTTGGAAATGATTCAATGTTTGTAAGATCTAAAAAAAATGATTTAATTACATTGAATCATTTTGTAAATACATACATTTTATTTTTTCTATATCCTTGGTACCATGTAATGTTCTTAAATAAATAATAATCATAGTGTCATTTTCACATAAACATAAAATTATATTCAAGGTGTCGACTTTTTAGTTTGAATTATTTACAATGGTTAATGTGGTCTATACGTATGTATGTGAATTTAGTATGAAGCAAATATTACCCAAACTTAAAATATGCAGATTTTTATGTGTCGTTTGAAGGACCCGTAATTCCTGTAAAAAATAAAAAAAATATAAACGAACTATTGTTGCTAAATTATGAAAAGAAATTGTATTTACTAAAGGTCGAGTAAATATTGATCTCATCCCAAGAAATATTCATTTTATGATTCATATTACATGATCGATTTGTTAAGATACGATTTGTCAACTGCTAACTTCTCAAGACAAGTGATACAATGGCCAAGAACATCCCATAGGGATGAAAGCCACATAAATCATAAATAAATAAAAATTGTCGACTTAAAATCGCGCGTAAGTACGTAGATGAATGAACAATAAGTAATTGTCTATGGTCCACGCGAAAATTTAAATATGCTGTCAAAAATATAAACTTTTTAAAAAATATCGTTACTTAAAAATAAAACTAAAAGGATAAATTATTGATAATATGTGATAATAAAATCGTTTATTTGAATTATCTTCTATCGCATTTTTTCATCTAGATGACGTTGAAAGATATAGTTAGCGACGTATAAATCACTCGAGAAGCCTGTCAAACTTCCAGTACGATTCGAGAATTCCGTGTGGTCTGTGGTCGGCCTTGCTCGTCGTGCCGGATTCTGTTTTTAAAGTCGCTCGCATAACGCTTTAATATTATTATTTATAAAATTTTATTTTTGCCAAATCGAATAAAAAGAAATGGCACCGATCGGTGAGTAAATATGTATATATGGTGTGAACTTTTAACACAAATATGTTTTTTACCTTAGCTTCCTCTGGTTTTCGGCATGTCGCTATTACGTATGACGGTTGATTCACGCGAGTGAGAAGGTATTTTACTATTCCCAAACCGATCCCTCTATTAGACCCTGTAATAAGTACGGATCTCATTATAAGATGTGACAATAACACCGAACGTTTTATCAATTTGGCGAAACTTCAACATCGGTCCCGGAAATTTGCCGTCGAGACCTAGAGTTAGTTGTCTATGTCATCGATGTAAGGATGTCATTTATTGTGGGATTATGCCGAAGTAGTTTCAGAAGTACGTTTAAAGAATGCTTTAGTATATTATCAAGAACCAGCCGGGGAGCGAGTACAAGTAAGTAACGTATACTTTTCGTGATGCAATTACGAGAAATCGGCAAAATCATTCCAACCTTGAAATCTTGCGCGGAGTGAAAGTTGGCCATTGTTCTGATGATGGACGTGAGAGGAAGGGTTTCAAACTTTGACAAATATCTTTGATATCTATTCAATGATAGTTACATCGTTTTTTCCCAAATATTAATGCACAAAAGAATGCGCAAATGTGGATGGTATAAATTGCGTGCATAGTATTTGGCGCCCAAATATTTTTGTTAAATTCGACGGAGAAACTTCTAGATAGTCCATTTTAAAAATAATTATTGTACATTTTTTAATATTAAGATTTTTATGTAAATCAAAATACTGTTTAATGATATATTAGTGGACAGAAAATTTATTTACTACTACAGAAACTTGAGACTGAATATCTCTGATTTTATGTTTTTGCTCTTATTGCTTAGTAATCACGCAATTATTTCGTGCATTCAGAGTTATTTGGCAATAAACATTTACAATAAAGGTTGTTTGTTATTAGGGTATCAAAGTTATTTCATAAAAGTGCATTGCACCAAGGAAAATTATATAACAAAAAATATATAAAGATAAAATAGAACATAAAATTTTAATGAGGCGCATAGGGAATAACACGTATGACAAAGAATGCATACAGATAGTAAAAATAACAAATGTAAACAAAGATGTAAAATAAGTTATGAAGAACAAACATTTATCAAAGAAATAATATCAGACCATATAGTACAAACAGACTAAATTGTGTGTAAATTCATTTGGGTTGATTTTTTTTATATTATACTACACATGAGACACCGCCGTCCGTTTGGGACTAACATTTAATGCAATTGCACATGTGAATGATGTGTAGCAGTTGGAAAAGAGATTGAAAACCTAGTTAGTCAATTCTAGCTACAAAACATGGATAAATCCATATCACGTGGCGTACAACACTGAACAGTGGTATTACTCCAGGGCGATACAAGATTTATCACTCTTCCAGTCCAGAGTGAATATGAATATTTTTAAATGCATGATTTTGCTGTTAAAATGCATTTTTGAATTTATGTTTTTTCACTCCGGCGGGATTCGAACCTGCGACCTCCAGCGTTCTTCCAACGCTTTAGTCGAGTGTCTTGACCATGGCCGCCGACTTTTGATTAATCAGTCAAACAATTGTAGATCAACTGCTTTATTTGCTTTGTCTGGTATGGGCATATGCATACTATCCACTTAACTGTAGTCTCTCAGAAGGTGTGAGACTGCAGTCACAGATGTCACGTCTAAACTGTCAATATGATAGGTAATAAGACGGAGGCAATTCATTGAAAGCTTTGACCTGCTGTCCCACCACATACACGTATTGCATCTGGAAACGAATTGAGTTTCCTTGTCAATACGCACGTCAGTTGAAATCAAATAACTCGTTACCCAAACGAGAGAGCAGCCCGGAAGGAGC
>JAPMAF010000641.1:0-13510 GCA_026537445.1 Silvatares holzenthali | reverse complement strand
TATTCCGACATTTTGGATTAAAAAAAATATATTCCTTGATGTAGAAAGATGAAAAATTAACGATGCGTGTGAGCGACTTCCCCTACCGCGCGCCAAACAGCAACTGATTTCGCAATCACTTTTGCGCTCATGGCACTTTTAGCTAGTACATGCGCTCGTCGGCACTCTAATGGTTAAACATGTGTATTATTATAAATTCCAGTAAGAGATGGCGTCGCATTCCATACGATAGAGCAGGCTATTGCAATATCTAAACATGGTGACCTATTGAGGTTTGTTGTGATGTATGTGGTGACGGTTTTGAATCTTTTGGATTTCGTCAGTTTTGGCGTATTTATATTGGCAAAATCTTCTCATTGTCACAACTTTTTGTGGTATGTTTTGCATTGTGAAACAAGCTATATAAATTGCGTGTAACCATATTGCATAATGCAGAATGTTTCTTATAAATTGTATAAAGTACTTTTTTATTATTTGGCAGTAGCTACGCAAGTTCGTTGACCTCATGTCTTTGCCACAGGTTTCAAGTATGAGGGTAAGTCATTTCCTGAGTCATTTTATTATTGTTACGCACTGAGTGTTACAGACCTAGACGGATGGTGGTGTAGCAGTGTCTCATATGTATAAGATAAAATAAAAACATCATATTGCCACTTCCAGAAAGCGGCGAGATGATGTTTTTTTGCCCATGTAGGGCACCACTCCACTATCCTGACATCCATCCCTCGCCTCATCCACGTTTAGATATCTCATAGATGCTCTGTGATTTTTATGACAATGAAAAGGCCCACCAATATCACTCCTGATTGATTGTGTAGAATTGTTTGCTGCCAGCGGGGAGTATGTTTTCGCCAGCTGTTAAACATCATTATAGACAGCTCTGGGTAGGCTCTGGCTGAATCAAGGAATCTTCTCTATTATATTCTGTTAATGTCTACCATTCTCCATCCTCTCAGGTCCAGCGTCGCTGCATCCTTGTTAACACCGTTCATCCACCGCAGGTTTGCTCTTCCAACACTTCTGGTTCTGCAGTTGAATGACAGGCATTTAACGTAGTTATCATTAATTTAAATTGTATGGCACACCCATCTGAGATTTACCTTAATGCTTTTCAATGTCAGGTTTTCCATAAATAGTATCCAGTGCATTTCACGGTTATGTTTGCAGCGCCGATGATCTGCTTCATTCACGGGCTTATAATCCTGCTAAGAATTTTTTTCTCAAATGTTGCCATTCTATTTTTGTTAGCCCTGCTGAGGAGCCAAGTCCCAGAAATATACATGAATACTTACTTAATAAGGGTCTTATAGAGCACTCACTTAGTTCTTCACTGCAACAGTTTTGATACTAATTATTTTTGGAGGGTTAACGAAATTAAAAATAATTGTTCAAATGTCACTTAGATTGGTAGGTATTTTATATTGAATAGTTGTAAAAACAATAATGACAATGGTATGATTGTAGGACAATTCGGGTTTAGAAATAATAGTCATTGTATCAAATAGTTTCTTTTATAGTATTTTGCACACATCAATTGTCATGATACATCGTTCTTAAGTTTTATAAATAACCAACTTTAATGCAAGGTATGTTTAAAACACTTTTCATTATTATTATTGACTTTATATTGTATTATAATATTATTTAATACATATTATATATATATGTACTTTAACATAGTGATTTTAGGCGCGAGTAAATGTCCAATTAATATATTAATACAATACGATACATTGCAGTCAACGTTAAATTTTATGTTCATCAAATACAATAATGATGCTCCTCCGCAACGCGCTCGCACTCTCAAACGCGAAATACTCCAAAATATAAGATTCAACAGATCTAATGCGGCCACTTGGCACAGCACTCAATACTTGTGGTTTGCTAAGTGACTTTCTAATATCGGTATGTTCCCGCAAAGACGTTGTACATGTAACTAAAAATACATTTTCATTACTTAAACATATTTTAAATACAAAACTTATTCTAAAATGTTGAAGTCATTCAACATTACGAAATATTTAGATAACAACATTTTCCAAATGTGTGATGAAATATACAGCAAACATGCTAACACTCTCTAAACAGATTGTCAGGAAGCTTTGTGTAGCATAGTGAAAGTATGGAAGAGCTACGATTGTAAGATCAGATTTGAGCAGATCACGAGTTTCTGACGTCGTTGAAGAGTGTCAAAGTTGAAACAGTCATCGATAGGATGGTAGACAATTATCATAATACATATTGAGTAAAGTTTTTTTTTCATTTAAACATTGATGGCAAAGATGCTTGTGTATACTTAAACGGTTTAGATAATGAAAATGCCATTATAAACATTTACAATGATTAGCGGGAACATATTAATATATTTTTTTGATATTGCACAGTTTTCTTGAACTTCAACAGAAGAATTTAAAGAATCTACCGAATATCACAAACACATTGATTACAAAGTTGTAGAGTGGAAATCTTTCATGTTGACAACTGGACACAATAGCACATGTGTGATATTTCCACAGTTGAAGCATCAGGGGAAGAAAATTGGATTCAAATAATGAGCAACAGGAACATTTTTGTACAATTAAAACAATTATCTTCTTTGTGTCTTTGTCCTTTCATGTCTCCCAACTACTGCAGAATATTCACTTGCACATTTATACATATTGCCAGGGCTAATATACACTAGAAACTTTTGCCATAACCAGAGGCGAATTTAGCACTCAGGAGATTAAAGATACAATTCAAATTTGAAAAGAGCTTTAAAATATTCGCCCAAAGGAAAGAGCTAGAGACCTTTATTGGTTTCAAGGGTACCAAAAGGGTTTAAATAAAAGCTCACAACCCTATAATCGAGGCTTCCTTGCTTTATGAGGCTCCAGGGACATTTCTGAGCTAATAGAGAAATCCGTGACTGATCGTAATAACCGTTATCCGATTCTATATATTTTCTTATTTAAAGTGTCGATTTGGTTTCACTATATGTGGCCACATTTAAAAATAAAACAGGAGAAAAGTTTAATTAATTTTTTTCAGTGCGGCAAGATTAAGATCAGTTGTCAAACTCTTTTCGAGCTACTATCTTGGTATGCATTCAATTTAGTGTAAGTCACTATGACAAACGTTTCTAGCACATATTAATATGTATAGATTCAGGTCGGTGATGTAATAATACTGTTTAATTCGTGAAAACTGTGCCCTTTCATTGTTTAATTTACTTTCCTATTATAATAGATGTATTTATTTCATAAAGAAAATGTAATAATGTGAAACTTTTAACAGTGTCGTGAAATAATGCGATAATGATTTGAATGTTTCAACAAATTTGTGTTAATAAAGATATATGCGATAACTATTAAACTTTTAACACCCATTGGCATATAATACAACTGCTGTACTTATCTAGGGGAATATACTGATAACCTTCAGATGGTACCTGCGGATAATTCTGCATTTTAATTCAATTTAAATATATTTTTACACCATTTTAAGATAGCTATATGTATATTAGGAGAATAACGAATGGCAGAGACGGTAATGTAGGACTACAGTAGAAAAGGTTTATTTATAATGTACATTAGATGAAAAGATATTTATACAATTAGTTTTTCAAATTTGTGATAAATAGATGAAAAATATATACGCTTCACATAGTTGCAAAATAGCGAGATTTTCGATTTATCCATTTGTTTATTAGTATTGAGAGAATGATGTGAAGATTATAATGTAGGTTATGTTATAAAATCGTTCAGACTTATGCTGGAGAATGTTCAAGGATGAGAAAGCTTCACAGATCTCCAGCAATGCACATCACTGTAGTATGTATCTTCATGTTCCAGGTGGTAGTGGTTTTCAGCCCAAACAAAGAGATCCGTATGGAAAACATAAGAAATGTTTCAAACATAGTGAGATACAGTTTTGGATATTTAACGAACAGAACCAATGATTGGTCTTAACGAATTTGAGCAGCTGGCATTTAATACTTTTGTTATGTCATATTGTTTGCCAAAGTTTAGGATCATGCTGTGGTGTGAGACCGATTCGCACTGAAAGAAATAATATTTGAGTAAATTTGGGCTGCTCTCCCGCTTGGGTAATGAATCAACTGATACGCACATTGATAAGGTAACTCGATTTGTTCCATAAGTAGTGCGGGTATGTGGTGGGGTAGCAATAATTATTTTACTTCCGTTCCTCTTCCACAAGGTCCAATCTTCATTCTCATACATCAACGTTTGTTTGGACACGTTTGGCTGATTTTTTACTTGATACAATAACTTTTAGTGCCCTGTTGATTCTATTTTAGATGATGTAACCTTTCTAAAACAAATACTAACAGATATACATCTTTCCTTGTGTAATCACATCAATTGGCAATGATCTAAAAAGATTTCTATCTATAATTCTTCAAAAGCATCTGCAATGTCTTCCACATCTGAGATCAGATACGTGTGTCGAGATGAGTTCTGTCTTAAAAATCTGAACGATTTTATAGCATTCGGAACAGGGCCATGCGGTAGGTTTTTTAGTATGATGCAAGTCTTCGAAATGAAAATTTTAAAAAAGCATCTGTGAAACCGAGATGCGAGAGATGATATCTCAATTGCACTATTTTTTTTCTTTTGACTCTGGTCTAGCCCCAAAAGTGCTTTTGATTTTGCTGTTTTAACCGTTCCCTCACGGTGCGTCTGATGCAGCTGACTTTTTGTACCGAAGCACCGCACAGTCCTGCTCGTATAAAACAAATATTCGCTTCGAAGGGCATTCGTATCTAAGTAGTTCCGATACAGTAGGTTCAGATTACATACATCGCATGCAACAAGCGGCATTATAACTAGACTGTCACAATCTATATCCAGTACAAAATACAAATATCTACGATCAACACATTCCTATACAATTTTCACTATTTAGCGACTACGTACACTCTATTCTTCCGAAACTAACGCATATACAAACAAACGATTTAGAACAAAAACAACCGAGACAATTTTCAATATTTCCGTATACTTTAAACGTTATCAAATCAATAAACGCTATATAAAATAAATGATTTACATAAAACATTTTTCTATATAATTTTGTTTTTAATTTATCAACACAGACCTGAACTCGGAAGCTTGTCTAAATTAATTAATACAATGTCGTCTTGATATATTTTGTATGATATGTCATAAGTATGTTTTGATGTTGAAAGCTAAGAGTCATGTGGTAGTGAATCAAAGGTTGTATATGCAGAAATGTGCAAAGGAATGAGTGTATGAGAGTAAAGAGAAAACAAATTATGTAGCATTAAGGTTGATTCACATACACCCATGATGCCGTGATAGGCCGTGATAGCCATCATAATCGTTTGCTTGTGTGCATCAATATTAGTGGAATTGTGGGTGTATACGAATAAAACTTTGGGAAGAAGGAAAGAGATATATTGATTATCTACAAGATGTGCTGGAGATGATGTTTAGAAAACTTTGGACTATTAAAAGAAACATTTCCATTATGGAAGAGCTTAGCATAAAAGAAAGGCTGGAAGAGAATGATGTTTTGGGTTCGAGATCAATAGATAAACAAATACTGGTTGCCAAATATTTTAGAACAATGAGCATCTCGAACAAGGGAATGATTTTACATATCTGGGCAGCAGTGTTGATAGGAGAGTGGTTGTGGATAATAAGTGTAACAGCACCAAGCTTTCGATAATCGACAATGAAGCTCTCCAAGGAATCGCAGTTAGCGATATATAATGGAATCTTGATATCCACCTAACTGTGTAAAACATAGACTTGACAAAAAAAGGATGAAAGCAGAATAAATGCAGTGAAGATGATACCGTTAAAAGGAATATGTTGGAAGTAAGAATTGTATATAAAGATAGAGACAAATGACTCTTCATTCTTTCTGCCTTCCCTATAGGAAATGGTGTGATGTTATGTAAATGTGCATCAAAAAGTAATACAAGTTGGAGAAGCTGATGATGTAGTGTTTATTTTATAAATAATATATATTGAAGTGCTGACGTGCCAAAAAATAGATTGATTCAGCTATCAAAAATGTTTGTGTATGTCATTCCCAAATTATGAAGTGAACATTTTAAAGTTTGATTTGCTTCAGCTGGTTATGATGGGTAAAGAGGAGGCTCATCAAAGAGTGTCTAGCTCTTCCAGGAAGTTTTCAAGCCAAGCGGTCTATAACACCTTTTTCCTTCTATTCTTTACATTCATGATGATGGGATGAAAATTTGCAATATATGTTTTAACCAAGTTGAAACAATGTTCCCTTCATTAATAAAACAGATGCTTTACGACTTGTCAACTTTGGTACAGAAGTAACATAATATCATCAATCTTCACTGATAACAGAATACATTGTGTGCAAAAAGTATCCTGAATTTATTTGTAAAATTTAATTTACCCTAAATTTGCATTTCTTAAATCGTGCATGTCAAAAATACAAGCATGAATGAATGTAAAGCATCCAAATAAGGCCAAGAAATATGATTTATTTCATTCTGGTCAAGAATAAAGAGCTTGTATTTGAAAATCTACACATACATCTTGGATAGTTGGCTCGAGAGTTGAATATTTGTTTTAAGCCTGTTCTCAATATTACGACTGATATTTTAGGCAAGTTCCAAAAGAGCTCATTTGTTCAAAAAGAGAGAAGTCAATCGAGACATTAGTCTAACAATATGACATGCAAAGAAGTCACAAGTCTTCGAAATGTCTGATTGAAAAAAGAAGATTTACCAAAGAAACTGAAGGAATCAAATCTCAATCAACCTATGAAAAATGTTGATGCTTAAATCAAGCGCTGGTACAGTACTTAATCTCAATAAGGCTTATTTTGAAGGCGACAAAATTAATCATTTTTAAAGAATTATTCAACAACTCTGAATACTTTTTACACACACGGTATATTACTAACGGCAGAAAAATAAATTTCAGTTCCTTACTGAAATCATACTACTTCCCCATTCTTAAATATAGTGATGCATGTCTAAAAACATTTTATAATGCAGTTAATTAAATACTGTCATAGGCTTTCACCACTGAAAGATTGGCAAGTTAAAGACTTTTGTGTTATATCGTGTTGTGTCATTTTGTTTGTTAACGTTTCGGACAACATTGCCTGAATCCTTCTTCAGGGTGACTTTGTATGTATAGAATGGGATAGACAAGGTCCTAAGAAAACATGGAATTAAAACAGTTTTTAATTCAAGTTCAGTTTCAAGACTTATAGACTCTCGAATCTTATGGGAATACAAACTGGAATGCCAAGATTGTGACAAACCGTATATGAGACAAACAAGGTAGAATGATTGCCGATTGAGTGAGTGAATTCCAGAAGGTAGTAAAATTATGGCACCCTGACAAATCGGCTTTAGCGTATGTACATACAGATAGACTCACCCAGAAGGACACTGCAATGGGGTCCAAAACTACACTAAAGCCTTTGACTTGCACAGTTTATTAATTTCAAATAATTATCTGATTAATTGCATCAGACATTTAAGTGTACAGTATAATTATGATTATTTCCGAACGTGTTGCATTTCACTACGTGATTTGCTGGTAATCTCACAGTAAAGTCACCATCGGTCCATGATATGTTCCATCAAATTCTTTTCTATCTATGCTTTACACAAGTTCAAATTAAATAAATTGCAAACGGGCCCGAACGAAATTGCTACATAGTGCCTTCGGTGCCCTTCGATAATATTGCCAAAATCATTTTTAAATAAATGAGTTTTTATTTACAGAGTATATTAATTAAATTATACCTTCATTCCAACACTTAAACATATCATTTCTCTACACAACGCAAACCAGAGACCTTAACCATGATCCGTTCGCTCCATAGCGACAGTCGTTAATAGTCAACAGTTCTTTCTACAGATAACGAACATTGATCGGTAGAAGGTGTACAATGTATCAAAAGATGTATAAAAATGTGTGCATTAACAACTGTATATTCTCAAGCACTTTTGACATGAAACAAACATTTTGTTCGAATAACGTTAGGTTGCAAAGTTGAGTCAAGTAGTCTTGACCATGCATACAATTTTTAGTCAAACAAATGTTGATTGAGTATCACATACTACTTGAATCAACTTTGCAACCTAACGTTATTCGAACAAAATGCTTAAGACTTTGTAGCTGAAAGTGTGTGCATCTTCATACATTCCCATGCATCTTTTGACACATGCTACACTTTCTACTTCCCCTTCTAATGTTTTTCTTCTTCTAATATTTTATATTGTAGATGTGATTGCTGACTGTTAGCAACTGTTACTATGAAGCAAGTGGATCGTGGCTAAGGCCTTTGGGTCTACAAGCGATAATACTTTCATTGCGATTACAAAAGAATGATTTAACAATATAAAACGTTTTATATTAATGATATTTTATTAATATTTTACAATATTTAGAAATGTACGAACAAGGAGCCTCTATTTGACATGCGTATTCCTTTGACTGCGGTCATATAAACACATTCTCTTTGCAGATTCTTTAACAGAGTTTGTAATGCTCTATAATTCTCAGATACACACCGTTATAGAGTATGGCAGTCATATTTACTCTGGTTCCGAAAGGTTCTTTGACTGTATTCATTACACTAGTGATCGCACACAGTTGTTGGAGCACAGTTGAAGAGTATGTGATACAGATTTGTAGATTGAAGCGCCTTTGAGGTGAAACTATTTTACTAAATGGCGCTATATAAATGAACGGATTTGATTTAGATGTATTAAGTTGTTATGATGAATAAGACTGCAGTAGTTAATTTCACTTAAGGGAAGGTATACTGCATCCAAAATTATTTAAATCTTCCAGGTTGGAAAATAAAAGTGTCACTGCATTCTAGACGATTTCAACTTCAGTTAAGAGATTGCTCTGCATATTTAATTCATTTTAAATAAGTCACAGTTTTCAGTGTCAGATAATGACAAATAGTACTTACAAAATACTTGCAACAATGTTTTGGATAGACATCGACATTATAGAATACAATTTGATACCAATTCATATAGTGTGTCGACACATGCGTTGTGTTGTCATTTTTTTTTAAGTAAGCATTTTTTTTTTATCTTTTACTACACATGAGACACCACGACACCACCATCTGTAACATACTGTACAATTGCACATGTAAATGCTGTGTGGCAGTCTGAGGAGAGATTGCAAACCTGGTTATTCTGTTCTAGTCAAGAAACGTGGATAAATCCATTTCAGGTGGCTTACGATACTGAACGGTGGTATTGCTCCAGGGCGATACAAAATCTACCACTCTTTTCCAGTCCATAGTGAATATATATTTTTAAATGCATTTTTTTCGCTGCTTTTGATTTTTTAAATGCATTTTTTATACATATATTTAAAACCTGAATTGAATAATGCATTATATATATACATTTTTTTCACTCCGGCTGGATTCAAACCGGCAACCTCCAGCGTACCTCCAACGCTTTAGTCAAGCGCCTTTAACCACTCGACCGACAAATTTTTACATGGACGTTCTATCACATCTGAGGATGCTATGCAGGGGGTGTTAGCGTAAGGATAAGGAGAGGCACAGAAATTGGCAAATCGTTCCACAGTCGGCAAACTCACACAGAAAAGATTTAACCAGGATTAATAAGGATCTGAAAATCTACAATATATCTCATTCGATTACTCCATATTTCTCCTTGTTCTTAGTTACTTTATTATTTTTGAAATTCTCTGAAGGATTGAGAAAAGCATTATATAGCTTATAGTACCGCAGTCGAAGGGTTAAAGAGTAGTGATCTTCATAGGCTTTAAATTGAAGCAAAATAAAAATATTTTATTATTTGCGGCATCGTATCAATGACACCATTCTGTGAATTACATTATGGGGCATGTTGAGGCTTGCGGTATTTAATAATTGCCGACTTCAACTTTGACCAGTTGTCTCAGTTCATATCTAAAAGTAAAAGATCCTTGCGTTACATTTTTTAATTCCATCAGGATGTTTTATCCTGCGATTACATCAAAGGTGCACAATGTTGCATGTGGAAATAATATTAATTTAATTCTTAAAAATAATCAAGTTAATACGAAGAATGACATAGAAGCCAATATGCCATTTTATATTCTAAGGATGTTATGATTACTACACTCTAGTTCCTTAGTTGTTAGTTTACTAGCCCTTGGTTGTATTTTGATTCCTGAAGATGAAGAATCAATTTCGAACTTATTAATCTGAAATAATCGCAGTATGTTTGTTTATTGTAAAAAAAATTCAAAAGATTTGTTGTTTCCAAAAGTATGTTACAGAAAGATTGGTTCCAATTACAGATACAGTATCAAATGTGATATTCAGAGGCAGGTGTATCAGAAACCCATAACATACAATGGAAATGGCGGCCACATTTATCTGGAACTTGTAAACTTAGTGGTTCCAAGCAACTTAAGAAACCGATAGAGCGAAGATCAATGTAACTTTGGATAACAGCAGTGTTGTTAATAACCTCTAAAACTATTTCATATTGCGAGGGAAATTTCATAATCCGATAGACCTTTGCCCCATTAAATTATCTAAGTTGCCGAAGTTGTGCATCTTTAGTTATTGCTCATTCTTCAATAAGTATTTGCATGTTTAGTATCAGGGCTCTAAACCTTCAAATTGACCTGTCCAATGCCCTGGACATCTGTCATGACCTGCTAACATGCCTCATGGAATCGCTACACCTTTCTGAGAAATTGTAAATCCCTCAGTTCCTAACCAGTATTGTTATATTTTTGTCATGTTTTTATCTATCTGCTAAGCGTCTTTATTAAATATTCCTTTTCACATATTTTTTTCTATTTGCCTAGAAATCTCTATATACTTTTTCGGTTAGAAACTGTTATTTATTTGTGTTATTTTTTTTACTTGATAATATACAATGAAATGCTATAAGAAAAAACCTTATAAGAAGGCGAGATTTTCATTTAAGTTTTTCTTTGAGTATCATGCTGATATTTGGACATAGGTATCTATTTGTTGAGTGATATTCAACATCATAGACGTACTGCAGAACAATCCTTTTGCAATGATTTTAAATTGAAGTTCCAAGATGACCCATCACCTCATGCAATCAGGATATAACCAAGTACGTATGAATCAACAAGAATTTAAGGATCTCAGGGAGTGCTAGCTTCAACATTTCATCTATTTCCACGTGCAACATTGGGCATCCAAGTATTCAGTTACAATATAAAGCGTTCGTTAGTTCTGACATTAATTATTTCTTTGTATAAAATTGCAAATGAAATTAGAGAGATTTGAAAACAGTTAGAAATAAATGTTAAATATTAACCTGTCATCGTACGAGTTATTCTAAATGACATTATATGTATGGAGAGATACATTTTGTGATATTTGGACCCATTCAATGCAAAATAATTCAAAGTATGATATTTGATATTCAGTAGACATTATTAGATTTAACAGTTAAAATTAATTACATAACGACAATGAAGATTATTTAAACAAATAACTGATAGTATCATGCTTTTTTAAACAGAAATGCTAGGTCACTGCAACATTACTCGTATATATTGGATACAGTATAGGAAACTGATCAACATGCATTGGTGTATTGGGTGATAGAAACTGGAAAGAGGCTGGAGATGATAGGAGGTGATGGCACCATTTCTTGGAGACAGCTAAGATCCAAAGGTGACATTCGTAATACAGCAAATTGAATTTTCCTGGAATTATTTAGCGGCTAACTGATGATACACAACACTCAAGTGAAGTTTAAAAATAAAAGAAAATAATTTTGCTACACATGCTGTGTTTGAAAACGAATCGGATTCCATTGCCAATGAGGACACAAGTTGAAATAAATTGACTCATTATCGAATGAAAGAGCAGCCCAGAATATGCTCTCATCTTCTTTACTGCTTTGTATTCTCTTTTAATTACTCCTTTTATACATGTTTTTTTTAAAATTGAAAACAAAGCACAGGGTGAATTTGTAGTTTTTCTCTGGCACGTCAATAATTAAAAAATATTTTTTTTAAACATTTTTGCAACAAGTGGAAAATGTTCACAACTAGGACGCCATATCCGTTGCTTATGAACCTGTACAAATGTGACAAAATTAGCTAGCAATATTATTTGAGTTGGCGTGGAGAAGAAAAAATGTTTAGAGATTATTGTGTTTCATTCTGTTAGGAAAGAAATGAAGAGAATTCTCTGCTATCACCAACTTTAAAAAATCATCGTACTGCCAGTTACTTGAGTAAATGCATTTATGGAAGAAAATTTGCATATTAATGTATTGCGAACACAATGATATATTATTAATTTATTTTATGCTATAACAATTCATTATAATTACATTAAAATTAAGGAATAAACCTAGCAATAATTTAACGTTTTATATTAAAAAATTTCTTACAATAACATGAGAGCGCATGAGATTCTTTATTATATCATTTCTAATGCACAATTTTCATACAAGGTTAAGTTTATGTATAATCATACCTAACAGGTCTCAAATTTTATTCGAGCAAACCACTGATTCAAAACGACTGGATGATCAATCATTTTATCAGATATCTGGAGTCTTTAGGTTGATTCATCTTTTAAAATCACCTCAAGTCACAGTCATGTTCTACATGTGCTTTAAGTTTTTAAGATTCTTTGCCATGTTTGAAGATACAGGCTATATTTAATGCTATACCTTGAGACAAGAGATCAATTGGGGAATACTAACATACATCAATATGATTCTTATGTAAATTTAATTCACAGGACTTCCATATCAACTCAGAACAACATCAGATGTGACAGGAGCCACGCATGTTGTCAACATTGTTGGTGATTTGTAGTCTATCCTTGATGTTTATGAAGAAAGACTGAAAGTAAGCATTGTACCTACCAGCAATTATTGGAACATATTGGCGATATTACGATAATCATAGGATCTTGGGGCACTGACCTTTTTCAATGGAGAATAATTGCACTTAAATCGGTGGACTTCGTAAGGATGAAAACGGTTAAGCAACCGGTTGAAAAACCAAAGTGATCGTTTCTCTGTTTATATTATTACTGCTAAGGAAGTTCAGAGCATCGGAATACACAATTCCTTGAAATACAGTGACAACCTTTGTATGCACTTATAAATCAACCAGCATACCTTAAACATGACTCTTTGTGGAAAATGGAACAGTGCAAATCACACATCAGGGATGCTATTTGTGTGTATTTGGAAATACAACAAATATTCTTGCCGCTGCATTCAAAACAGATTGAACTGTGTTTAATTCATATTAGGGTAATCGCCATGCTATTACATCAATCCATGAATGTCTCCACAAAAGCACTGACTAGAAATTAAGTAACCTCAGTGGGTAAATATTTGCATATACATTTAATGTGTCTCAGCTGATTAATGCAGATACTGACTGTTTTATTTATGATATGATTTAATGTGCATACCCAACAATCAAATGTATGTATCGTTTTGCTAGTCACACTCTTTCAAATTGGCATAGAAATA
>JAPMAF010000638.1:0-13528 GCA_026537445.1 Silvatares holzenthali | reverse complement strand
TTGCCCTACATGTTTGAGCATCAATAATTACACGTGATTATAACCTGAAAGATCTGAAGTTGACAGATAGAAGTTAGAAAACATAGTGAATTACACGATGGAAGGAGTGCATAGTTTAAGGTAATGATGCCGCTATCATGGTCTAGTGAGTATATCACAGCAAACCTGTTCTAATCTAATGTCTGAAATGACTGACCAAACCCTTTGGTGGCTTTTGAAACACTTGACTTGGCTTGCTAATTCTTAGAATGTAGAAATAATATTTATATCGGTCAGCTGCTTTACCTGCTTAGACCAACGAATTAGCGAGCGAGCTTCCTTTATTCCAAAAGAGTTTCTAACAAGTTTTTCAGACGACATCTAGCAATATAAATAAAATATTCGAGTACTCTTCTAAAACACTGTGTAAAGTCATTATTGTATATACGGTTCTTAAAGGATGAACTGATCAGTGTGGTTTGGCTTCTTACATATTTAATAACACCACCGCATTTCGTAAGTATCGAGAGCATACGAGCCTTTCCTAACCCTCAATATCGTACTTAATGATAACTCTAAAGTCTCCGTCGGTTAATTTTGCTAGGCGTTTCTTGAGGTTTCGTGATATCTCCATATCACTAATGAGATAATTTGCTTAAGTAATCCTATTCATTTTTGGTCCATAGCAACGTATGATTCTAAAGCAATTAAAATTATTTCTTATAAAATACTTGATTCTACGAATGTATTATATTTCTTAACTCTTTGCCCGAAACAATATTATAAAGTAGTAACTCATACGGCTCGTTTGGTTTCGCAGTAGAGAATGAAAGGTTATTATACCTTTTCTCATACTTGATACCCTAGAGTATTGCATTGAACCTGTATAGTCAAGTGTAGTGTATTAACGGAGAGCCGAATAAACATTTAATACTAAACTCCATTCCAGATATACACATACCAATGTTTTATTTTTCCACAGGGTGAAGTAAAGCGCCCGCCCCTCCCATACTGCACACATACACATTATGTGTAGGATATTACAGCTCCATAATAAAACACAATAATGTTGAAGTGCGTGAACATGAAGCAAACTTTGAACTTGAGAGCTTTTTGCGTATAACGTTCAAGGTCTAACGCCATGACTATTCCAGTTATTTTTATCATACAAGAGTGACAACTTTATATATTCATTCAAAAGTAGTATTATTGTATATATGCCTTTCATTACCGGTTATCGTAATATTTTATTATGTGAACTACATGTAATGCAAATAAAAAAATCTAAAGTAATATTTTTTAAAAAGATAAACAAATATCGTCTAATAAATCTTTGTTACGTGTGTTGAGAATAAGTGGGTATTTTTACAGTACATACAAAAGATATAATGAAGTCAACGATATTGCTAAAATTGTGGCTGCTGGTAATAATACTAACAACATAATGAAATTTTGAAACATACCTTTGGTTGGTGAAACATAATGAAATTTTGAAACATACCTTTCTGTACAGCAGATGAAAGACGAAAACAGAATACATACAATGATGATGAGATGAGATTGAATGTACAAAAAGACTGAATAATAACGGACAAAACTAAAATATAACATTTAAAATATATATATTTAAAAAATACAAAATGTTAGGTGTTTGATATGGTTTGGACGTGTCAGGTGAATAGCGAAAGAAGTGAATAGTGAAGCAAAGTTTTATTGCGAATATACTTGATAAAACAGACGAAGATTCACTTATAGAATTAGGTAACAGCGTCATCATAATTACTTAACGAAAGTAATTTTGACAGTCTTAACAACGCATAAGTATGCGTGACAAGGTGCATGCATGTAGAGAAGGCAAGAAATGTAATCTGGACAGATGCAAGTAGCGTTTCATTGTCTTTGCTTACCTCTATCTTGAAATTTACGTATGACTACATTTATTATATAAGACTACCCCAATGTTTACAAGTTATCTTCTTCACTATTGTATCTCTATTTAATGTCAGATACAATATAACGATAGCCTTTAGTTCAATCCAGAGCTCTGCTGTTTCTGTATATAAGTTTGAAAATTTTAGATTTTTTAAAATAAATCAATTGGGTTTTCTTCTTTTTACTGCTACACAACGTATCGTTCTGTCTCATGTGTAAAAACCAGTACAAACTATAATGTTTTGAATAAGGCACGCCACAGTAACTTCTGTTGTTTGCAAAATTCATATCTGTTGTCACGGAGGCGATACGGAGCGTCGACACACCGTAAAATAGACGTAACTTGTGAGATTTGATTATCAATGCACGTAACCCGGTGAAACTAGCGAGGAATTGCATTACTTTCTGCTGGAATTTATATAAAACTTTATATTCTATGGCTGAAAAAGAGTGGTATGTGGTTGTTGGAATATGGAGTACGTGAAAAGAAATGAATTTTTACTGAAAATAAGTAGCACCGACAATCTTTCCAGTTGAATCCTTTGAAGAAGTATTGAAATTTGAATTCATTATAATTTAATGATTTACTTATATTGAAATCAGAAGTGCCGTTATTAGAATTTTATTTTTGATATACGTAACTCATATAATGCTGTTTTAGTGATAAAATCCTTCTATTACTCCTCATATATTTTTATTAAAAAAGAGGTATATTTTACTGTTTACAAAATAATCCTAGTTGTATTTTTCCGGTCGACACTGGGAGAGCATTCCATGTCTTGGGTTCTTGTAATTATATGTTATTCTAACCGTTGAATTTAAATTAGGCAAAACCTGTTTAATTTAAAAACTAGTAATCCGATGTAAGTACTATTACAGTAATCCACACGCGACACCACAAAAGTAATGATCAGAAGCTGGGTCGCAATGACTGGTAAATATTTGATTTGTCTCGGCTGATTAAAGCACGCACTGTCTGCTTTATTTATACTGTGATCATAGAAAGCTACGAAACAATGTACACACCCAACAACCTGGCGAAAGATATACCATATATTACAATTAGAAAGAAATAATTCGCTTTCATAGCATAGTCTAGAATACTGGATGTTGTAGGTTCGATTTTATCCGTGGTATTGTATTAAATTTATATTTACTTATGAAAACCGTTCTTCAGATCTCGAAGAATTGAAAAGGAAATTAGCTGACTGAAATTGTCAGGGTAAAATAATGTAAGATTCTCTTTGTTCACGATCGATAATTTATTATACGGTATTTATGGAATTTTATAACTTAAACAGAATTGTTTGAAAAATCACTTAGTTAAAAGTCCTCGGAAGAGATCAATCAAATAATTTGAAAATTACGAAAAGTCATTACCCCATCCAACGGTGGCAATTTAAAGGAAAAAACTTTAAGAAAAGTCACCCTCCTAATAATATGAATTCCTTTACGGCCTGAGCGGCCGCCATATCACGCGATATTCCAATCCACGACATTTTTTGTCGATCGTTAATTTGGCCACATTATTTTCCTAAATCGAGTTCAAGAGAAATCGAAAAAATTTTGATGTATTCCCACGGAAAAACTCTACAGAAATCGTTATACTTTATGAATTCTTTTATAATTATTAGTCAAGGATAGAATCTTACTACACAATACTAAAACGATATTCAAAAAGATTTATTTTTTCTATTTTTACTTACAGAAGGAATTATTGATCCAAATTTCAGAAATTTTAAAGGATGATGGTTTGAATAACGAACCGGGTAGTTTTAGTGGTGTTAATGCTATTTAAATAGAACCTAGTATATCATTATTTTTCTTGCTTCATTCTCTTGCTTTTGTTTCTGAACACAGATCTCACATATGCTAGAAAAGGATTGACTACTTTGTGCAATTCTATCTAATCGATGCCAGTTTTCTCATCGCTGCACGCAATGCTTCACGAGTACTTTAAATCCGATTGAGCAAATTCCAACCATCATAAAATTAAATATAATAATACGTTGTAGTAAGACATGTTAACCACTATGCTAACATTATTAAGAGGAATCTAGACGAGTTAAAAATACAACATTTACAAAATACCTCTTAGTTAAAGTTGATAATTGAGAATAGCATTCCGTTTACTGTTTATCTATTATTGTTTTTGTATTATCATTGAAGTCTCTTTTTTCCGCTTATGGTGATATTTCTCTTTCTGTCACTATTTTTAGTCTTCTTTCTTTCCTTTGCTCCACTCGTAATTCTATGTTTATGTCTAACCTACATTTCTTCACTCCATTTTCAACAGAAATAGTTATGTGTCATATATTCTTATTCAAAATGTGTACAGCGAAACGTGACTGACTTAGGTTAGGTAATGAAAATTGCCTTTATCAATTAGTGCATTCATACTAAAATTTTACAAAACTTAATTGTTAAAAAAAATGCTTCTTGCTTTTATAGCTTTTACTGCAACAAATCAAATATTTTAAAAACATTTTTAGAGAAATAAAACTTATTTATGCACTTGTTTAAATTTGTACAGTGTTACTTTATTTGAAAATTGCTAGAGTGCCTAATGTAAATTTTATACGTCATCTTCAAGGATAATGAATAAAGTAGCTTTTGAAGTTCCACTACTTACGAGAGATTTTATTACATCTTGATGGTTTGATTAAACAAGGAGCCTTGTAGAATCACAATTAAAATCTCGATTTTGAGGATATGGAATTCAAGTAAAGTACTTTATAATCTTGAAAGCATATTTGTGTATATATAAAATGCTATATCAAATATTCATACACATAACGATATAGAGTAGAGATTTTGTCTTTTTGTCAAATTGAAAATATTAATATTATACGATTGCCTTAAAAAATATTTTATTTTTATGTATATATTTATCTACCTCTAATCGTTATTTTCAAATAATTTAAAAATAATTATTTGATGCTCAGTTAAATTCCAGTTTTGGAAAATAAAAAAAATCAGTTACAAGGGGATATGTTCCTAACATACCATATCCAGGTGCGAAGATTATTGTTGCGTTTATAGATAAATCTGTTGAAAAAGTGATGGGGACACATGCCAGTGGTTCATGTGTGTGTTATTTTCCCTTAAACAAGATTTGTCATAGAGATATACCAATGAGACACATACATCGGTTGTTTCTTCTAGAATTATTTGAATATTTATTGAATGGGACGGTCCGATGTTCCGCATTAAGCCCGCTAGCACAGTGCGGGTTCTAACTGTGCATCTTGATTTAAGTTTAGACCATGATGTTCTTTACAAATAATGTTTGCGTGTAGCGCAATAAATTATTTCATGGAAGATGGATGGCGCAAGTTTTTCATTAATTGCGTCGATAAGTTTCATGGATCATAAAATGGCATGTAATCATTTTAAAGTAAAGCACATTTTTTTCTGAAACGTGCCGATGTATGGTGTTAGTTTTGTCAGAATTCGTGCGGTAGGAACGCTTATATACGAGGATCCAGAATAATAAAATAAATATGGCATTCAATAATTCCTTATAATGGAATAGACTAACATAATAATGTTTGTTTCATTTTAAAGTATCGCGCGCTAATTTTCCTTTTATTAATATAAAATGTAATACTGATATTTAATTTTAACGAAGGTCTTTAAAGGTTTCGGGTTGAATGATTTAAGTACTGGACTCTGCAAGGTAAATATTTATACCGGCACAAGTTTAGAAACTACTTACTGAGACTTCAAAGTACTGCCGCAATGAAAAATACATTGAATTTAATAACAAGAAGATTATATCGTAAGACAATAAGTTTGCAATAAGAAAGTTTTAACTATAGACAAAACAAAAAAAACGTTCACAATTAATTTATTTTTATCACGCTACTCTACAATTAAAAATACACTTATTTTTTAATAAAATAGTGGATAAAAGGAACCAGACTGTTTTTTAACTGACTATTTTAGAGTTAATTCTGGATTTATTTAATTTGTATTGCTATTGTATGTAATGGGTATAGTATTACAACTGCAGAAAAAACCGGTTCGTGCAGTATTCAATAAAATGTCTATATAATAATAATATAAATTTGTTGTTGGACAAAGAAAAACCCTAATGTTCTACTTTAAGTGTACTCGTGTTGATGCATGAACCCTTCAAGTTGGTATCATTAATTGTCCGGAGGTGTTCGAAATGTGGACTCACCAATGTTGAATTATTGATGAGAATGCCATACTACAATATTTCATAGTACGAAAATGATAGATCTTCTCGGAAGTAACATTTGTTTTGTAATTCATTAATTTATTTACTGTTGTCATTTTTTAATATAAATTAATAAATTTATTTATGACTGCTATTTTTTAATTTGTTATTTGTAAATGCATTTTTTACCGGCAATAAATTAATTTATTCTTTGTCGATATTTTTTAATTCGTAATGTGTAAATTTAATTATTAATAACATTTGACATATTATAACATATATCTGTTTTTTATTTTTGTTCTTCAAATTTTATTTAATTGATATTTAATGTTTAATGAACAGATAACTTTATTTTTAATTATTGTTTATCTAATGTAATTGAAATAATTGTGACAAAGCAGTATGTATATACCAAAAGCTAATAGAAAGAAATTTCGTAAGCTGTTTTAATTTGCTTTTCGATTTCTATCCTAACACAGTATTTATAAAGCCACTTGTAAAAACACACATAAGAATTATGCTATCTAGTTGACATTAAAAGCGTACTTAATGCTGATGATATTAAAAACATATATATTTTTGTAGATACCCGTGTAATAGGAAACATTTTACCAACATCCAAATGAATGTATTTCGTTAAGCTACGACAAAACATAAGCTGAACATGTTGAAGACCTTAAATTTCGTTACCGAGCTCTTTTGTAATTTCCATTACTATTCAATCTAACCTTATGTATAACAACAAAACGAATTTTTGCTAGAAATTCAATTTGTAGGGATAATTAAATCTCGCTTAAGTACCTACAAACCTAAAGCTTCCATCTTTACGAAGCACAGACAAACACTAGGCAGGATTGAAAATGTGAAAATTAATTAGATCGCTCACTAGCGAGAGTAAAAATAATATTAATTCTTTTCCTTCAACATTAAGTAATTACACAAAACGTGAGTGGTATTAAATTGAATGCAGAGAAATGTAAGAAAATCTGTATTTGCGTAAAACGGGAGACTTGAAGGAATTAGACACAGACACGTTTTAAATGGTAGACATTATAAAAGTTTGTTCAAACCAAATATTAACGCAATGGTCGAACACCATGTGCTATGATTAGGGATTCAACTTGGGTAAATAACACGAACTTTCCATACCAGCGCAATCAAAGTTTGACACGCATTCCCTTAGTGTTGTAATATATTTCAAAAATTTAGTTTTTAATTTCAGAAAACTAATCCAATATGTGATTATTCTAATGTATTAAATTTATTGAAATAAGTTAGAATATTTTCATTTATTTATTGCTTTCTTATTTTGAATGCTTAAATTTTAGCGACGTTGTTGATCGATGTTTGATATTTTTTATATATCAATAATGGAACGTGAATTGATAGATTATTTAAAAGTTATCTCTTTAATTAAATACTATACTCTTATTCTAGTTTAGATAAATCCTCTATTTAATAAACTCAAATATTGATGTTAAATTTAATTTCGCTCAAACTTGATTTATATGCTCAATATATCATATTATTATGATCCATGTTTATAAAAAATAGAAATGTTGAAAGTATTTCATGGAATAAGACAAATATGGCCATTTCCCCTATTCGCATTCAGTTAACAAATAAAATAGTTGTAAAGGCATACCGTTGGTGATTTTTGTTGGGAGTTTCCTTTATTGAGGTCAAACAATCTCCCATCCGTAGTGTTTGGGAGACGCTTCTGATCAAATCAAATGTCCTCTACGGGCCGGAGTATCTAGCTCCGAGCATTTAGACATCGCATTGGTGTCCTCAGTGACCGACACGAACTAAAAGGGTATCCACTTCGTCGCAAACATTATCGAAGTTTTCCGGCGCAACTCGGAGGCATCCTTAATATTTCATTGAATTAATTGAAAAGTTGAACTCCTAAAATCAATGTTATTATTGAATAATATCGAATAAAGTTGTTAAAATCATTACTAGCCTTCTTTTCAAATTATTCTATACAATTTTATTGCTTCAGTATAAGAAATGTACAATTGTTATTTTATAAATTTGACATGAAATTGACTTGCTCTTTTACCTCCATAAGTTTATTTATAAATAGAAAAATTATTTATTTAAGTTGTTGTTTAAATAGTATAGTTAATTTATGATGTGAAAGAAGAGAGAAATAATGTGCATGTAATACCGCACAAATCTAATAAATCGATTTGAACGAAACAATGGAAGTAATTTTAAATGTAGTTCACTATTCGGTGGAACTTTTGGGACAAATTTACCCTCATATCGATTATGCAAAATTTTTATTCGTATTAGAGTTTCAGACCTATTTGAGTTATAAGGCCGAAGTTTGATTAACAATTAGCAAGGAATTTAATCCTATGTAAGACATTTATTTTATTTTACCGATTCTAGCATTAATGGTGATATATAGTAAAAACGCTTATTACCGGAAACTACAGTATAAATGGAGGTTTTAGCTACTTGCTTCTGCGTTTTCACAACAGATGTACATTATTACTGGTTATAAGAGATATGCATGTTTTGTCATAAATTAGAACATTTAAATTATATATTTCATAGATATGTTATTTTAAGCCCAATACAGTTTCTATCCAATATATTCCCAAGTAAATAAATACAGTTCGCCTTATGGTTCCACTAAAAATTAACATTATCTAAATTATTAAGGTTTCCGGAAGCCGTATATTCTTATTTCCTTTTCCCTGTGGGAAAAGGGAAATCGTAATGTGAGAAAGCACAATATACTGAGTCCTAACGACAATCATTTAGGGGTGGTTCCCTTGACACGTCCCGAGTGCCCTGACCACACGGCACATGAGCACACGGGCCGGAAATACCAAATAGGGATGGCCGTGCACACTCCACAGTGCGACAATGGGGAACTTTCTTAACGTATTACGGTTTTTACAACATTATGTAAATTGCAAACTTTTTTGTTACATACATATGAACCAAAAATGGGCATTGAGAAAGTTTTTACAATTTGATTATTGTCTACTGACAGGCTATTTTATAAAATAATAAACAGTTACATATTACTTCATTACAAAAAGTTGGTATACATACTAGTCTAATGTTATGTATATGTATTCTATAGTTTCATATATTAATTTGAAACAATGCGAAAGATTCCATAAAATTCCAGTTTCTTAATATTTTGATAAACATATGTCAACTTTTCGGTCACCGCTAAGGCAATACAGGTAATTTTTTATTATATTTGAATTATTCAGATAAATTATTAATATAATTTTTTAATTAATCAATTAATTTATCTGATAATTAAGATTTATTATTTATGAAATTATTTATTATATTTCAGTTATTTAGAGTTATTGTAATAATGATGTTGATGCAAAGGCCACAAAAATAATAAAATAATTTAAATAAACCCAGTATTTTCGGATGATTTGCGAAAACACGTGACTTAAAATAATCTTTAGCACAGCAAATACAATTTGTGTTTCTGTTATGGTTATGACGACGTGGTCATTTTCTTATCAAAGTTCCTATTCACATTAAGAGAACGTATTAAGGGTGTTGATGTTCCGCAATTACGCAGAGAAAAACATGGTTGTTTTAAATAAAATAAATCACGCAAGTAGCTCATTAAGACGTAGAGAGATTTAAAAGGACAACACGGGGATCAGAACTGCCGTACCGGAAAATCGCTCGTGTTTCGCGGTCGTTTAGGAAAACTTCGCAATTTCCCTTTTTGGTGTTTTTCACGGATACCGAGCGTAACAGACTATAGGATATGACCGCAAAAAGCAGTTTGCGTTTGCCTGCGTGCGGTTTGCGATTGAAAGGGTTCGGTCATAAAGGCGTTGTCCCCTCACATATAAATATAAACATATGTATTTATGAAAAACCTTTTCTCTGTATATTAAATATTTTTTTTGTCCGAATAAACACTGTAATGTGTTTCAGATTTACTAAAGGGAATTACTTTAAAATTTGACGCTCTATCCGCAATATCATAACTCTCGGGGTTTTTTCTCATTACCTAGATTCCTAAGCATGATGAACTAGTTGTGGAATAATGAATTGCGATGCGATTACATAAAAAAGTCTTCTGAAGATAGCTTGTCAAGGTGTAAGGATACCTATGACTGTTACTATATATTCATCTGCAGAATGGAAAGCAAATACCAAAGCCTAATGTTTCAAATACCAAAGCCTTATATGCATAATAGCAAATAAAGATGGTTGATGATGGCAGCAGTGTTGTTATTTCCCTTCTCCCTCAAATAAGGCACCCTTATCCACTTGATTTGAGTGTAGAAATTGAAGCTAATGCACTATAATTCCTTAGACAATAATATTCAGGTACGATTTCTTTAGAGCACTCTTTCGATGATGAAAAACATTAAAAAGAAGTAAGCATTTTGAATATTATTTAATCAGCATCATTTTCCAAAAAAACTCGAATATAATATTCAATTCATTCAAGCGTATAGTTATGTGGATATAAAACTGATGAAGTAGCATAATACAACTACGCGATAATTTTTGATATGTACCTGTTTATATGCACAAGTGTGTTCAAATCATTAAAATTACAGAACAGGCATATTTGATCACGAAAATGAGCTATTTAGAGGCTAAATATTAATTATATGCTCTAAGTTAATTAATACTGGAATAATTACTTACATTTTAATTGAAGGCCGCTCGTTTTCCATAGGAGCCTTCTAACTAGTTGGCAAGATAGCGTTGCCAAAGATCTCATGGAACCTTTTCAAGTTCAAAGGAAAAGCAAACAATCCAGATACGCAAACTTAGAGCTTTGAAAGCGCTGATAATATTTGTTTAAATGATATTCCAAATCTGATTCAGCAACAAATGGGGAACTCTCCTCATCACTTGCCTGAATTTATTTTTCTACGGAGAGAACCCAATTAAAGCATATCTGGAGGAAAAATGAGACTCGTTATAATTTTGGAGTGCTTGAAGTATTTAAAGGGTCCTTTAAGATCCAGGGTAATTAAGATGGTAATGAATACTGTTTTAATTTCCTCTCGTGGACTTTCATTTCCTGTGTATTGATTTTCTCGATTAACTTCAGAAAGTTCAGTGTCATTAAAGTGTACAAAATTAAAGGGTATAAGGTTCAAACTGTTCATGTGTGTCGCTATAGGTAGACTCTGATCGATAGAAAAAAATTGGTCGAACAATTCTCTATTTCATAAAAAAAAAAATAATCATCATGTAACGAAACTATTACAAACTAACGAATCAAAACTACTTGTCAATCATCAGAATAGGATAACTGTACTCTTTTGGAAAATAATATATAAAGTTATACAAAATATTTTTTTTGAACATCTTGGCTCTACTAGGTTTAGCAGTATCTACTGATTTACAATTTTTCAGCTTATCGTCACCTTTAAGCATAGATTTTTCTACTTTTCTTTTTTACGTGATTCCGCTGCTGCTGGTCCGCTACTGTTCTTATTCATTCTTTTCCTACCGCTCACACAATATCCTCTGTTTACCTGGAGAGTTGTCGTTTGAAGTTTCTTCTTCTTGTACTCAGCCTTTATACCAACACATTGCGTTCCCATTTCCCATCTAGTCTACAGATATATCTAGTTCATTACAATTTTTGAAGAAATTTGGGCCGCTATAATAATCTTTTACGTTCTCCTATATATTTCCGTAGTATAACTATGAATCAAAATGGTTCCGCAGTGATACACCAAATATTGTTCGTTAGTAGCATGCTGCGTAACTTGCACCTAAGCACAGTTTTCTAGGTAACTATTTTTACAGCCGGTGTATCGTGAGCGAAAATCATTGGTTCTTTAAATACTGTAAGAGATTTTTTTAAATTCCTCTACTATTTACCATGGCGCAGTACTTTTAACACCTAACACAAAAATAATTGTTTTTAATAAGAATATATACCTAGTTTACAACTCAAAGGCGTCTCTATTAATTCTCGAAATGTAATGCAGTAGGATGGGACAATGTCGATTGAGTACCCGGACGTGATGTCTCTTGATCATTTTACTGTTTATTTATTATTTATCCTGACAACTATTTGATTACCTTACTATCCTATTGTGTACTATTTTATGGATGTTATTTTATTACTCTCTTGTTGTGTTTTTATCTCATTGTATTAATGTTCTGATATGGTATCGTTGATCTATTGTACTCTTATCTTAGTTACTAATACGTATGTTTTTGTTGTATTTATACAGTCTATCTGATATTTATCGAATGATCAACTTTTGAATGATGTGTAATTATGTAAATTAAAACTATTTCTCTATTGTTTAAAGGTAAAGTAAACATGTATGACTACCAAAATTTCATTATTAGCTTCGGTTTATCACCTGGTCGTCTTTGATCATTACGTAACTATTTTATATGCTTCAATACTTCTCTTATCTTACTGTATTGAATATGTATAGATAGCATTTTAGATATTTATTTTGACTGAACGGTAGAACAGTTTATGATATTGTTAAAATAATGGTTGTGGTAATACAATACACATCACGAAACAGAGTCGTAGATTAAAATTTGGTTGATCTAATCATGCAATGACTTTCTTGGACAACTCCTCTGTCTCATGCTTTCTACGTTTGCATCGTAAGTCTTCTGCACTGATCTTTCGGTATCCATTAAAACATCTCAACGCATTTTTCTTGGTTTTGTTAATAATACTTGATCCAGGTTCACTTTTTTCCTTATATGTCTTTCAAATTCAATTGTCTAATTTTCAAATTCAACGATCCAATTTTGGTTGGCTGGAACGTACTTAAAATCAGTTAATGTCCTATTTTTTTGCTAAGCTAGCAACAACTAAATGCTACTATGATTTTTTTTGTATTCATAAAAGTAACACATTTTTCCAAATCGTTTTTTTAATCTCAAAATACTGCGTTTATGTTATTACGTCCCATTATCGTACACCTTTAATTAACCCGTGGAACTTCCGAATAGACGCACGCACACAAAATAATTTCTTTATCGCAAGCATGTTTACCTTACACTTTAGAGCCGACAAATACTTCTTTGTAAAGAGCACAGAAGAATTTAATAGGGTTATTATGTGCGCATTTTTGAATTTATTATCGTCGTTAGGTCAAAGTTGACAACCCACGCATGGTTTAGTGTATTTTACATAAACTAACTTTCGCTGTTACTTGTTGCCCGTACCGTACCATAAGACCGTAATTTTAACTTATTTAGAGCTACTACTGTACATAAATAAAAAATATGACGGTTTATTAAATCAAGAACCATGTTTTTTTGATGTTATATTGACGAACCTACAGTATTTAAAGGAAAACAGAAGAAATTATAAACGTATCCAATAATATAAAATGGAATCTTGGTTGCGTTTTAATATTTTCATTTCGTCTTTATGAAATAGAAACTTGAACAGCACCTGCTGTTAAACGGAAA
>JAPMAF010000637.1:0-13529 GCA_026537445.1 Silvatares holzenthali | reverse complement strand
TCGAACCCGCGACCTCCAGCGTTCCTCCAACGCTTTAGTCAAGCGCCTTTAACCACTCGACCACGAGACCGACAAGTCATTGATTAGCCAAAATGTTAAATAACTTGACTGACAGTGCACATCATTGGTGAACTCCTCGGGGTATCTTAAAGGATTCCGTCAGCACTTGGTTGACTCTAGCACTATTACTCTCACATAAAATAATAATTATTTACTAATATTTACGACTGAAATCTTACCTGCTGCGTTGACGGCAATAATCCTGAACTCGTAATCGGCCTTCTCGATGAGGTTCATTACGGTGTAGTTAGTATCCAAGACGTTATAGTCATTGCATTTGACCCAGAGAGCGCCTCCGACATCGCGCCTCTCAATGATGTAGCCAGTGATACGAGAACCTGGATAATCAAAAGCATGATCAAATTGAAAAGTTTATTTATGTATGGTTGAAATCGGGCTTTTGTGTCGAGAGAACGAAATATTTTAGGTGGATGATGACCATACTAAACGGCAAGGTTGGATGAGCTTTAGAGTGTGTGTGAGTTTGTGTTCAGCAATGGGTCTTCTAAGATTGAGAAGGGAAAAGCTGAATCTAGTTGTTCTCTCTACTATAAATCTACCAATTGCTACTGATTTCCATTCTCTTAGGTTTGGTGATGTTGGACCGTTGCAAACCTCATAGAAATTTTAAACTGGCAATGCTTCCACGTTCGGTTGAACGAGGGTTGAAAATTTCACATAAATATCATCATTCGTTTTTAGATAGCCCTATTTTAGACGTGTGGTAGCGTTAAACAATTCAGTAACTTCAAAATTGGGTAATTTTGGAATTAATATATTCCCAATAGAACAATTGGAAGTGGTAGCAAATATCTCTTGCTGGTTTGATTGGTTTGATTAAAGAAACAAATAATTTTCAGTTCCTCGCGGGCAATTAGACAGCACCAAGTTCCTCGAATTTCAACAAAATAATTACCTCCATCAGACGCTGGTGGCTCCCACGTGAGGTCGACGTAGTTCCTGCCGACCTTGAGTACCTTGGGCGTTCCAGGCGGTGACGGAACAGTGCACTTGGCTCTGACCTGGTACTTGCTGGAGTTGCCCGAGTACTTAGAGAAACCGGCTGCGTTCTTGGCGCGTACGCGGAACTCGTACTCGTGTCCGGGCTCCAGATTGTACACCTGGATTAAAGATGCAATAAAAAATGATTAATTTAAACATCAGGGAAGTTGCAAAATAACAGCCATAAAATGCAATCATTACCTGATAAGTGTTATCTTTGACGAGGTAGTCGCTCGGGGTCCAGACTCCGTCTTGGACGTCACGATATTCGACCCTGTATCCTTGGATGCGAGAGCCCCCATCGTGCCTCGGCCTATCCCAGGTGACGGTGGCGGTACCGTTCTCCCATTCTCCGACGCGGGGAGTTCCCGGCGCATCGGGGACGGTGAAGGAGAACTGAAATAAAAGCGAACAACAATTTTGATAAAGGCGTCTCCTGGCCATCACTTGTATAATTCACAAACAGTCTCCAACAGACCTTGGCTGTGATGGGATCATCCAAAGTAAGCGGCTCAGATACTCCGTACTGGTTCTCAGCCCTCACTCTGAAGTGATACTTCTTGTTGGACTCCAATCCCATCACGTTGTAGTGGCAGTTGCGCACGAATGACGAAATCCTAACCCAGATCTGCAAAATGAAGAATACACGAATAAATCACTTGTGTCATTCCTGCGATTGCGTAACGGCGAATTCCGTATGTAGAAAATTAATTCTTACTCCATTGTTATCTGTCTTCTCAACCACGTAGTTGGTGATTGGAGAACCGCCATCGTCCAAAGGCGGCTTCCAGCTGAGCGTGCAGGTATCCGGAGTGATATCAGACACTTCCAATGGACCAACAGGCGGAGATGGTTTGTCGACAACAAGAACCTGAAACATCAAAAGGACGTTTTTAATTTTTCACCCGTATCTCGTTTCCATTTAATTTGTTTATATAAAAAAACTTGCTGGTTTTCTACCTTGCAGCTAGCGCTATCAGAGCCCTCGCTGTTGGTGAGTATGATTGTGTATCCACCGGAGTCGCTCCTCTTGGCACATTTATTCAAAAACACTGTCTCTGTATCGGTTGTATTGAACTTAATCCTCTCATCAGGGAAAATGTCTTCGTTGTTCACGTTCCAACCCACCTGGAATCAAGTCAAAATTATTTCAAATGCTCCGCAAATGATTTGGAATCAATATGTGTTTGGATATATTGGTGTTTGGATATTGCGTACCTTTGGTCTTGGGTTTCCAGTGAATGGAACAGTTATTTTCAATTCTTCCCCAGCGATGACAGTGATGTCCCTGATATTGAGGTCGCTCGTGATCTTCGGAGAGTTGGCAGGCGCCCTGCACACGATGGTGTCGGAGCTCTGCGAATACGGTCCCTGTCCCGCGGCGTTGATGGCCGCGACTCTGAATTCGTATTCGTGATTCTCAATCAGTCCTGTCACTTTGTAAGTTGTATCAGGGACGAGAGCGTGCGAAGCTTTAGTCCACTTGTCTTCACTGATGAGTCGCTTCTCAATGACGTATCCGGTGATCGGAGATCCGCCATCGTGCCTCGGTTTAGTCCATGTGATCGTGATAGATGATTCGGTGGTCTCCACGGATCTAGGAGCACCGGGAGCTGCCGGAGGATCAAACGGATGTCTGGCTTTGATGGGATTCGTGGTCTGAACCGGATCGGATTGTCCATACTGGTTCTCAGCCATTACCCTGAAGTCGTATTCGCGGCCGACAGTTAAGTTCTTCACGCGCAGGAACGGAGTAGTGACATATCCGGAAACCTTTGTCCAGGTGGGTGTGCGCGCCTCTTTCTTCTCAACGACGTAATTGGTGATTTCACCACCACCGTTGTCCTTTGGTGGGTTCCAGTACAGTGTGAGGGCGTCGCCTTCAAACTCATCAGCCCTAAGATTCTCTGGTTTAGCCGGTCTGTCCAAAACGCGAACATTAATAGTAGCCGTATCGTATCCGGAAGGATTACGCAGTTGCAACCTATATTGCCCGGCATCGGTCCTCTTTGAGTTTTGCACAACGAGGGAAGCTGAATCGGGAGTGATCTTCTGGAATATTCTCTTCTCGGCTTCAACATCCAATACGTTGTCGTCTGCGAACCACGTAGCCGTCGGTTGTGGGAATCCAACGTATGGTACGTGAATGGAGAAGTCTTCTCCGGCTCTGACAGTGATATCGCGAACGCCTCCCAAGTCCATGCATGGTTTGTTGGGCTGTTCTTCAATAATAATTCCAGAGGTGGGTTTGCTCGGCTCTGAGTTACCGATTTCGTTGACGGCAATAATCCTGAATTGATATTCGTCTCCTTCCTTGAGTTTTGGTACAGTGTATATGAGAGCGTTAACTGGAGTATCATTGCAGTCAGACCAGTCTGTGTCGTTCTTGTTCTTTTTCTGTACAATGTATCCCTTGATCTTGGCTCCACCGTCGCTTCTAGGTGGCCTCCAGGACAGTGTAACAGAATCTTTAGTGACGCGATCAGGTTTGGGTGCTTCAGGAGCATCTGGACGCAGTCTCTGCGTTTGAGCGGTGATCGGTTCGGATGGCTTACTCGGTTTACCAGGTCCAGCTTCGTTAACAGCAATAACTCTGAACTCGTATCTTCCGCCTTCGCGGAGGTCCTGAGCTGTCAAGCTCGTGTTTGGAGTCGGGTAATTGTTGACTTTGAGCCATTCTCCACCACGCTCGCGCTTCTCAACGTAATATCCAGTGATCGGTTTGCCACCGCAGTTTGCTGGTGGTTTCCATTCCAAAGAGCAAGTGCTCGAGCTGTAGGCCGTGACCTCTGGCTGGCTGGGCGCATCTGGAGGATCGAACGGTGATTTGGCAATGACAGATTTTCCATCGAGAGGATCTGAGACGCCGTAGATGTTCTCAGCCCTGACTCTGAAATTATATTTCTTTCCTTCGACCAAGTTCTTAACTGTGAAGGCGCACTTGGGGCAAAATCCGGCGACTGCGTGCCAGTTGTCGACTCCATAATCTGCCATTTCAACGATGTATCCGGTGATCTCGCTGCCTCCATCGTCTGTGGGAGGCGACCACGCGAGGCTGACTGAATCCTGAGTGCAGGCGCTGTAAGTGAGCGGTCCTTTCGGTACTCCGGGTTTGTCAACAACAATAACTTCGATGTCAGCAGAATCTTTACCGTGTTCGTTGGAAGCGGTGATCGTGTATTTTCCAGAATCGTCTCTTGTTGATTTCTCAATAGACAATTTAGTTTCGTCACTGGCGGTTTCAGTGGAGATTCTGTGATTGGGTACAAGAGGAATAGAACCCTTTGTCCATGTAACTGTCGGAGTTGGTGCTCCAGTGATAGGAATATTGACGTTGATCGGTTCTCCAGCACGCACCTTGATCCTGCGCCCAACGAGGCCGTCGAGCCAAAGTTTGGGCTTCTCCTTCATCGGCTTGGCAGTGAGGATATTGGATGGATCAGAAGGTTTGCCAGGACCGGCGGCATTAACCGCTGAAACCCTGTATTCGTATTGATGACCTTCTTGTACTCTGTCGTCCATGTACTCGTTGTTTCTGATGGGATCTTTGTTAATCTTGATCCATCTGCCGGTCGCCTTGTCTCTCCTTTCAACATCGTAACCGATAATGTTGGACCCTCCGTTGGAGATTGGAGGAGACCATTTGACTTTAATATGATCTTTGTCTGACGACACCAACTCTGGTTTGCCTGGTTTTCCAGGAACGTCGTATTGGTTCTTGGCAACGATCGGTTTCTCAGTAGTGAGTGGCTCAGATCTACCCTGCAAGTTTTCAGCGCAGACCCTGAATTCATATTTGGTTCCCTCGAGCAATCTCGGTACAGTTGCGTGATTAAACTTAGGGTTAACATAGGCGACAGCTGGTACCCATCCACCTCCATGGGTGAGATCGCGTTTTTCAATAACGTATCCAGTGAGTTCACTGCCTCCGTTGTCTTTTGGTGGTTTCCAGGACAATGTGACAGATTGAGCTGTGATTTCTTCGTAAGCAAGTGGTCCCTCTGGAGGAGCTGGGACATCGAGAACGATAACTTCAAAGCTTCCTTCATCCATTCCAGAGCTGTTCCTCAGAAGCAAATGATACAATCCAGCATCGCTCCTCTTGCAGTTGACGGTGTGGACGATCGTGTGATGTCCGATAGACGTAAGAGTTGTCCTTTCATTAGTGGTGATTGGTTTACCACTATTGGTCCAGATGACCTCGGGCGTGGGCTCGCCGATAAAGTCAATATCAACGTGGAAGATGAGACCGGCCTTAATGCGGATTTCACGGAGAGGTGTCTTGATCTTAGGAGCGAGGTATCTCTCCTTGCAAGTGACAATATCGGATGGTTCGCTAGGTTCACTCTGGCCAGCAGTGTTGACGGCAATTACTCTGAATTCGTAGTCCTGTCCTTCCGTCAGATCAGGCACAGTTGCGTTGTTCTGCTTGGGGGGTACATGAACGGCATTTACCCAGTACGGATTTCCCTTTTCCTTCTTCTGGATGATATATCCAGTAATAGGAGAGCCTCCATCAGATTTGGGTACAGCCCATTGCAAATCAACATGGTCCTTACCCCAATCGGTGATATCTGGCTTGCCAGGAGCAGTAGGTTCATCGAATTCATTCTTAGCGCAGATGCTCTTGTCCAGCTCGAGTGGCTCGGACTGTCCAATAGCATTGACGGCGCTCACTCTGAACAAATAATCTTTAAGATGCACCAACCTCGTTACTTGGTGTGTAAGAGAAGTGCTCATACCAGCATCAGACCAGATTCCACGTGACAGATCCATCTTTTCAACGACGTAGTGGAGGATTGGTGAACCACCATCGTCCAACGGGAGACGCCATGTCAACTGGCAGCTCTCCTTGGTGACTTCTGAAACAACCAGAGGTTTCTCTGGTTTGGTCGGTTTATCCAGCACAGTGACTTGAGCTGTCGCGCTGCAGACTCCCAGTTCGTTCTTCAAAGTCAACTTATATGAGCCACCATCAGCGCGTGTTGAGAATGGAATATCAAAGGTAACCTTGTTCAAGAATACTTGCATATCGACTCTATCAGATGGTTGGACAACCTTTCCATTGATCTGCCATTCGGCAGTTGGTTTGGGTGAAGCTTCAATCGGAATCTCATAAGCGATTCGTTGACCGGCTCTGACTGTGAGATCCTTAAGCAGCATCTTATCGAAGTGAGGAGCGCAGAAGCGCGCCTTCGCGATTTGCGACAAGGATCCGTCGCTAGGTTCTCCAGGTCCCGCTTTGTTTACAGCGATAACCCTGAACTCGTACTCTTCTCCTTCTGTGAGTCCAGGTACTGTGGCTGTCGTCTGAGGTCCGTTGACCACAGCGGCCTTCTCCCATGATCCATACTTAGTCTTGGCTTCAATGATGTACCCAGTAATCGGAGATCCGCCGTCTTTCTTTGGTGGAACCCATTCAAGGTCCATGTGATCTTTGTCCCAATCTTTAACAACTGGAGTTCCTGGTTTGTCAGGAGTGCTGTAGGGATCTTTAGCGGTGACTGGCTCGTGTCCGAGAAGCGGCAGTGATTCTCCTTGCTTGTTCACAGCACGCACGCGGAAGTTATAATCGTGACCTTCGATCAAATGATCAGCCCTGATGTTGCAACCTTGAACTTCGCCGACTGGTACCCAACGCATGTTTTCAGAATCCATTTTCTCAACGACGTATCCGGTGATATCGCTACCGCCATCGTCTTTAGGAGGCCTCCAGTAAAGGTTGCATCCAGACTTCGTGACATTATCGGCCTTGAGCGGTCCTTCGGGCGGCAGGGGAATATCGAGGATAACGACAGTAAGGGTAGCTGAATCTGTGCCGTTGATATTTTTGGCCTTCAATGTGTAGGTACCAGAATCTGTCCTCTTAGCATCGACCAACTTGAACTTTGTAGAATACTGTTCGTTGGTGATCTTTACTCTGTCCGTATTGATGACGATGTTTTCGTTGTGGTTCCATTCTTTCGTCGGAGTCGGCTCTCCGCTGACCGGCACATCCAGATCGAAGTTCTGTCCAGCCTTGATCTTAATGTTATACATAAAGTTTCTGTCAATCTTGGGTGCTTGGTTCTTGGCTCTAGCGAGATGAGAGTTAGAAGCATCACTAGGTTCGCCCTTTCCTGCTTTGTTGACAGCGCGAACTCTGAATTCGTAATTCGTTCCTTCGATAAGGTCGTCGACCTTTCCAGTGGTGACATCTCCCTCGACCTAAAACAGAAATAAATTCATTATTTTTTCAGAAACTTAGTGTAACAACTCTCATTTTCGTTCTTTTAAATATGTGTAATGTTTACCTGTGCGCATTCTTCCCAGTCCGGTGAGAATTTGTCTTTCTTTTCAATGACGTATCCAGTAATTGGAGATCCGCCATCGCTCTCAGGTCGGGTCCATTTAAGTTCCACAAATGTTTTGTCGAAATCTGACACGACTGGAGTTCCAGGCTTGCCAGCGGCATCTGCAAAGAATAAAATACCCACGTCAAATTTATCTTTGCGATTGAGAAGAGTTATTGAATCATTGAACTCATCATACTGACCCTAAAAAATATTTCCAGTTTTTGATAAAGAAACTCAAACTAGTATACTAGGTAGCGATCTTTGAATAATAACACAGGGGATTTATTTCAATTTATTCTGTCTTCAGTAACTTTGCGGTTCTTTATTATTATTATCCTTTACTGATTTTGGTCTGTTACACAAATATTTAACAATATTCGATATGTTTCGGTCATTGACTGATCATGTTCGAGAATAGCTACGGTATTGATAAACGTAACACAAATATAAAAGATACGGCAGTCGGTTTCCTCTAGTAGTGTCAAAACTATGTGCAGGGAAGGACCGACATTTAGTCGATCTCGTGGTCAAGTGTTTAAAGGCGCTTGACTAAAGCGTTGGAGGAACGCTGGAGGTTGCGGGTTCGAATCCCGCCGGAGTGAATAAAAAATGTACATCAAAATGCATTTTTCTATTCAGGTTTTAAATATATGTATAAAAATATATTTCAAAAATCAAAAACAGCGAAAAAAATGCATTTCGAAATATATATTCACTCTGGACTGGAAAAGAGTGGTAGATCTTGTATCGCCCTGGAGAAATATCACCGTTCAATATTGTAAGCCGCGTGAAATGGATTTATACATGTGCAATTGTACGGTATGTTACATACCCAGACGGATGGTGGTGTCATGGTGCCTCATGTGTAGTATAAGATAAAATAAAGCAATAGATATATGTTGTATACTTACCGAACGGATTCTTGGCCTCGATGGCCTGCTGCGTGGTGAGGGGTTCAGACTTGCCCTGCCTATTGACAGCTTTCACTCTGAACTTGTACTTGTGTCCCGGCTGAAGACCGTCGATGGCCAGGGAGGTCTGGGGTCCGTCCGTCTCGCCAGCGGGAACCCACCTGCCGGTGGCCTCGTCCATCTTCTCCACCACGTACTTGTCGATGGGCTGACCGCCATCGTCTGCAGGCGGGTTCCACGACAGCTTGGCTCCGTTGGCGTGGATGTCAGACACCTGAAAAATCGTTAAAAATTTAGAATTGTACACCGTGGCATTTGTTTTTGCTACAAGCAAAATAAACATAGTACACCATTTACTACTACGCGCTGCGTGCTGCGCACCACTAACCAAAGTTGGAGATGGGAAGAGAGGGAAAAGAATTACATTTCCGGAAGAAGCGTTTTAGGATTTTAAATTTGAAACATATTGAATTTGGACTGTCTGATCTCTTGAGGCAGATTGTTCCGCATGCGGACTCTTTCTACTGTAAAAGAACGGTTATATCGTTGGATGGAGCGTTGGGGAATGTTGAAGAGTATATTATTTTCAGATCTTGCGTTATGGTCATAGCGAGACGAAAGTGTGGAGAAGAGATCCATTATGTATGGCGGGTTGCTGGTTTCGAGAATTTTGAAGATTGTGAATGTGGCGTGTGAGTCTTTACGTTGATTTAGGTGCAATCAAGGCAACTCCTCGTAGCTGACATGGTTAGAGACATGGTAGAGATATGGTCACGGGAACGAAGATCGTGAACAAACCGTATCGCGCAGTTTTGTAGTTTTTGTAGTCAGATCGCGATATATTACATCACAGAAGTCAAAGATAGGACGTATGAGAGATTATATTCAGAACGTACCTTGAGAGGTCCTCCAGGCGGGCTAGGTACGCTAAGTACGATGACCTCGACCTCCGCGATATCTTTGCCGTTTGAGTTCTCAGCGGTGATGACGTAGCGGCCGCTGTCTGCTCTGGTTGCGGCCTTGCAATTGATCTTGGTGTTGTAGTCTGAATGCTGGACCTTCACTTCGCCGCCAGACTTTACCTCCTTCTTGCCGAGGAACCATTTGGTCTCCGGCATCGGCTCTCCAGATACCTTGAAAAGGAAACGAAAAATAAATTGTATCTTCCAACTAAAGCTTGGTTGATGCAGTTTTTCAACCTTGATTGAACAATTGTCTTGACATGCAAATTACAAGAACCCACATAGTCATTTAAGTCTTTGAGCACGTTTACAATAGTGATACAAACCTTGACATCGAATCCGAACTTCTGTCCAACTCTGATCTTGATGTTCTCCAAGTTGGTGCGGTCGATCTTGGGCGCGAGGTTCCTGGGCTTGGCCGTGACCGGGTGGGTGGAGTCGCTGGGCTCGCCAGGGCCCGCCAGGTTCACGGCGCGGACCCTGAACTCGTAGGTCTGCCCTTCGATCAGGTCCGGCACGCGGCAGTCCAGCTTGTTGCCCGGAATCTAGAAACACGACAATACAGACATTCTTAAAAACAAGATTTCAATAAAGCATACGAGGAACATATACTACACAGCAGCGCCCTTGAGGTGATTTTCTCACGAAAACGGCGCTATATAAGTTATCCATGTTAATAATAATAATAATAATGAGATACCATGACACCACCATCCGTTTGGATCTATAACATACTGTACAACTGCATATGTAAATGCTGTGTAGCAGTCGGAGGAGAGATTGAAAACCTAGTTATTCAGTTCTAGTCACGAAACATGGATTAATCTATTTCACGTGGCCTAAAGTACTGAACGGTGGTATTGCTCCAGGGCAATACAAGATCTACCCACTCTTTTCTAGTCCAGAGTGAATATGTATTTTTAAATGCATTTCCACTGATTTGATTCTTTAACAGGTAAATAGAAGATTTAGTAGAAGAAACAATGTTTTGTTCAATAATTCCGAGGACAGATATATATCAACGATACATACCTCCAATGCCTTCTCCCATTGTCCGAACTTGTCCTTCTTCTCAACGACGTATCCGGTGATTGGAGATCCGCCATCTTCCCTCGGCGCTGTCCATTTCAAGTCAACATGGTCCTTATCCCAATCGACCACGGTTGGCACTCCAGGTGCGCCTAAAATAACAAACAAGAGCAATTGATATAATCGAAATGATTCGCCAACAACATACTACACATATTCTAATAATTTCAAAGATTCTTCTTGACAGATGAAAAACTGAGTTAAAAATTCTAAGGTATACATACATAACATCACGTCACTTTCCGATAAGGGTATGAATAGGAAAAGAGAATTGAGCGTCGCTTGTCAATATCCTGACACGCTATCCTTCCATACTTTATATTCATGCATTTCGTTATACACGAACAACGAGTTTGAGGCTCTTGACAATGCCTCCGATAAGAAGATGGAGGGAAATATATGTGTATGCCAAATTTTTCAGAGATGTTTCTGTACTGATCTCCCACTCAGATCGGTTTTGCTAATCTTTTTCACTCAACAAGTCCAAACTGTCTCAAACGTCTATCATTCTATTTGATGATATGTATTACTGGGATTATCAAAACAAAACGTGAGCAAAGGCAGAACTTCAGTTTGTCTTTGAAGAATTCTTAGCAAAGAAGATAACTCGAAGAAGCTAGTTGTGGTTGGAAATGTCCAAGAAAGCGTATCTCATTGTGACGGTAATTCACCTGCACCAAAACTAAAGAATCGTCACCAATATAAAGTCTGCACTCACCAGGTTCGTCAAACGGATTTTTGGCAATGATTGCCTGTTCCGTAATGAGGGGCTCTGACTCTCCTTCAGAGTTGACCGCCGCTACTCTGAACCTGTACTCCTTGCCAGGAGTAAGGCCAGTAACGTCACACTCTGCAATCAAACAAGGAAATCGTTTACAATCAACACCCGCCGCTGCTGCGCCAATTCTAGAAACTATTGGACATGTATTGGTTACATACTCGGCTCAGCTGCTCTCGCACAAGGCACCCAGCAGCCGGTCTCCGTGTCCAGTTTGTCCACTTGGTAATATTCGATCGGAGCACCTCCGTCGTCCTTCGGACGCTTCCACTTGAGCGTGGCTCCTTCCTTGTGGACGTCGGACACCTAATGAGGAGAAAGCAAAGTGCTCAGGACAATAAACAGAACGTTCGTAAAGTATTAATAATTACAGGCCATACCCAAGATAACAACTTTTGATATACGCCGGAAACAAATACTTTCTTCCAAGAACATTTAAAACATTTCAGCAACTAAGCTTTCAAAATAATTAACCCACTATTTCGGAACAAATTGGCATTGATTTGCTGTGAGATTTTTCCACCCATCGATTAATTAAACCGAAGACTGATTCTGCGTTCTTGCCAAAACATTTTCAATAACAGTCAATCTCCGTACAATGCTTCGCAATTTGTAAATAGGAATTCATTTATTTCTTCTCAAAACATATCGTCTTCGTAGTAGATGACAATTTTTTGTTCTTCACACACGTGTATCAGTAATATACCAATGAGTTTTCCATTATGATTAAAAGGAAGAGTTTTCACTTGGTAATTTATTTCTTTCAATTCTTTCTCAGTCGTCAGTTCATAGAGAACTGGTGTTAATAATTATTAATCGTGCTCTTATACAAAGTTCCAGTTGTTCGTACCATCCAGGAGATCCTGAGCATCTCTTGAGATTTATCACTATCCGGTACCCAATGTGGTTATAAAATAATATATCATCTCTTTGAATCAAAATACCATATAATGATTATCGTTCAAGAGACAGATGGATGTATACTTACAGTGAGTGGTCCCTCTGGTTTTCCAGGTTTGTCTGTCACAGTGACGGTGATGGTCACGGTGTCTCTGCCGCTGGAGTTCACAGCAGTCACCTGGTACTCTCCCGTATCTCCGCGCTGCACTGGTCGAATTGTCAACTTGGTATTGTAGTCAACGTTTTCGATCTGGACTTGCTTCGACGTCCTGTTAGGCATAAGAATTATGTTGAAGCTTGGAAGGTCCACCACATATCCGAAGATGATGAGCAAGGACACATAAATACTGCAGAGTTAAATAAAGATGGACTTGCAAATCAAAGGCTTTTTTTGATCACAAAAGGTGTTTACCAACGATTGTTTTGTTGCGAATTTGAAATAATTACAAAGATTCATTCCTTAGACCATTTAGATGATAGTATCAAAATAGCATCGGATAGCAACAATGTCATTGATTCTCCTTGAACCAAAACTACTATTACGTAAAGATAATATTTACTACGACATTATTGTTAACGCGGATAATTTATGCAGCGCCGTTTTATTGAACACAAAAGGTGTTTACCAACGCTTGTTTTGTTGCGAATTTGATATACTTACAAAGATTCATTCCTTAGACCATTTAGACGATAGTATCAAAATAACATCGGATAGCAACGATGTCATTGATTCTCCTTGAACTAAATCTACTATCACGTAAAGATAACATTTACTACGACATTATTGATAACGTGGATAATTTATACAGCGCCGTTTTTATGAGAAATTTATCTTAAAGACGCTGTTATTCATGTTTAATGGGAACTCGCACTCGCCTTCGTCCGGATTCAAATATGGCACGTAAAAGGAATTACCTGAGAGGCACGTTTTGGTATCTCCATTCCACAGTCGGCGGTGGTTCTCCGATGATGCCAGCGTCGAACTTGAGCGTGGATCCAGCGGAAATGGTGACATCCCTCAGGTTCCTCCTGTCGATCTTGGGGGCCAAGAAGCGAGGCTTGGCGATGAAGTTCTTCGAGGCCTCGGAAGGCTTGGACTGACCGGCCTTGTTGAGAGCGATCACGCGGAATTGGTATTCGTTACCCTCGATCAAGCTGGAAACAAACAAATTCATAATATTACCGAGGTCTTTCTACCGATAGAGGTCAGCAGGGAGAATGGAGCGCTGCGTATTTCTATCTGACATACATCTCTTGCTTGGAGGACCACGTCAATACATCTCGTCATATATGCATAACGGTTGTTGAGACTCCTCACATTGCCTTAATTAAGAAATTGAGAAGCACGTTCCAGCCAATTTTTTCAAGGCCTTCCCCGTACTGCTCTCTCACTTAGATTAACAAAGTAAATCTGGAAGTCAAAGACTTTTGGGTAGTCATGTCGTGTTGTGACATTTTGTTTTCCAACGTTTCGGACCACATTGCAGTGTCC